>PVKZ01003787.1:7392-113835 GCA_004027375.1 Macroglossus sobrinus
GGAACGCCTTGGAGGAGCAGGAGAGAGAGACAGCTTTCTTGCCATGCAGAAGGGCGTTAAATGCCTATGTTCTGATATAAACAAAGAAATGTAGTAACTCAGAGCTAAGTACATTTTTCTCAGGTATCAGAGAAGATACCTGAGTATCTTCCCCAGAGTCACTGTCCCCAGAGTCACTTCTCTTTCTCCCTAAAGCTCTTTCCATTCCCCACCCAGCACAGGTCTTCTATCAAGAACAGGTGTGGGATTTGGGCACACCAGAGGAATGGTCGAGTTCTCACAGGCCTGGACTTGATAAATTTAGATTCATAACTGCCCAAGATGATCCTGCAAAAGACCCTGGCCCATACCGCACCTGGAGCCAATCAATGAGGTCTTCAAAGCTTTGATTTATCTAGGACTCCAGAAAGTTAGAGGGGGTAGGTAAGGATGAGGAAAGGGGGCCCCAGCAGAGATCCCAGAAGGAAAAACGGATGCCTCTTCCCAAGGTCCTCAGTTTCCTTGTCTGCAAAAGGAGATAATAATAGTGATCTACCTTATGGGATCATTATAGAATTTATCACATGTATAAACCACTTGGAAGAGTGCCCAACGTGTTGTAAGTCATACATGCTGCTTTTATTACTTCTGCTACTGTTAATTCAAAGAACAAGGGTATCCCTGTGCAGCACCAGTAGTGATTCCAATTTTAACAGCTCTGGTCCCCTGGCTACAAGGCCTGTGGTCAGCTTTACAGTCCCCAAAGCCATTCTCGCGAGGACGATTGGAGAGAAACTGGATCTCTTTGTCTCAAAGCATGGCGTCTGTAATGAACTCTGGCCTCTTCCCAGCCAGTCTGTCGACACCCTTACTTTCTGGTTTCATCGGTACTGGCCGGAGCCGCGGCATCCTGTTAGAGCCGCGAATAGTCCTTGGGCCCTGAGGATAATGATACGTTTCTTAGAAAAGAGCAGAGCAGCCAGTCTTGGGCTGGTCACAGGGTTTCTGGCTTCAGTGTGCGGAGACTTTCCTGGAGGGAATGGGTGGGAGGCAGGGAGGAAAGAGACAGCTCTGGTTTGTGAAAACAGAAGTGTCCGGTCAGACGGGCTTGATGAGAGGACCGGTCTGGAAAAGAGAGAAGAAGCTCTAATTTGTGGCAACGACGGTTCCATCATTCACCTGCAATGATGGGGGACAGATTTATTTATAGTTCGGCTGGGTGGAAAATAACATCTTTCTTCATTCAGACGAAGAACCCATGCTGGGATTAGCCTTATTTTTCCTCTGACCTTTGGACACTTCCTTTGTGTTCAAACCAGCCTGATTGATCAAATTTGAGAGGGATTCAAGGTTGACAGCCGAGCCCCCCGAGATTTCTGTGCCAGAACTGACTTGCCGAAGGTTTATCTCTCTCCAGAATTTCCCAGTCGTGGCTGGCTGGCTGGCTGGCTGGCTGGCTCCTGCAGACTTTGGCTAATGTGGTCTCGAATTCTGCTCATCCTGCAGGAAAAAAATCCTTCCACCAACATTTTATAGGTCATGTGATTATTTACGGAACATCTTTCTTGCTGATTTTTCTGCCCAATACTTATTGAAGTATTCTCTCATGTACTGACTGACTCTTTGAGCAAGACTGGCAGGATAGGGAATTTCTGGAAAGAAAATTCTGCTTTACCATTACTTGTATTGGTCTGCTCAGGCTACTATAACAGAATCCTATAGACTGAGAGGCTTAAAACACAGAAACTTGTTTTTTCACAAGTATGGAGGGTGGGAGGCCAAGAGCAGCTTGCCAGCTTGGTTGGGTTCTGGTGAGGGCCCTCTTCCTGGCTTGTAGACTAGGCTGTCTCCTCTGTGTCCTCACATAGTGGGGACAGAGGACAAGCTCCCTAGTGTCCCTTTTATAAGGACACAAATCTCATTATGGGGGCTCCACCCTCAAGACCTCATCCATCCAACCTAATCACTCTTCCCACCCTAATCGTATCACATGAGGGTTAGGGCTTCAACAGATGGATTTTGGAGGGACGCAGTTTTGTCCATATCAGTTATTTTTAATTTTTAAGACATATCATCATGAATAAAAACATGCCCAACTAGAAAATGCTATGGTAGGTTAGGCATTTGCCTCTTGAGAATATTTTATAGCACTTCCTCGGTGATAAAATCACCCTTCACTGTCGAATCTCCTCCTTTCTGCTGACCTGTTCTTTCTCTCTTGAAATAAGAGAATGGACCACAGAATGACATTCCTTACCGAGGAATACTCTGCTTTGACACCTAGCTATCCCCATGAACTTCTAGGTATTGCCATAACTGTGCATTATAGAGCTTTGCTGCAGTATCACAGTCCACCAGCAGGTGTCTCCATATAACACCTAAGTGGCCTGAAGCCTAGTTTGAATCCTGGTATTTCAAATTCTGGTATTCCTGGTTTCGATAAGTTGAGTGCTGTGGGTGAAATGGAGGCAGCCTGTTCAGGAAGAACTGGTGCTGGACAAGCAACCCCACACGCTGTCTTCTGAACCACGTAATGAAGGGAACTAGAGTCAAGACTCAGACCTGGGCCCTGGAGTGCATCTCGGGGACAGTGCCCCAGCCACATGCTCAGGCAACTCAGGGTCCCACACTCTGCTCCCTGCTTTCCTTGGTTCCTGTTTGCAGAGAGTCCCATGATTCCTTGCTTGTGTCACTGCTCATAGATACCCCAAATCCTGTCAGCAGCCCGGCTGGGAGCATTGTGCAGAAATGAAGAGTTTCTAGAAGTCTCCATTCCTCCTTTGTTCTAAATTTACTCCACAAATGTCCATTGAGTGTCGGCACTGAGTGCTGAGTGAACAAGACAGAAATGGTGATCCATTAGATGTTTATTAAGCACCTACTGTGTGCCCGACGGTATTCTAGGCCCTTAGGGAAAGCAAAGGTGAACAAGGCAGAGGGAGTATTCTCACGGTCTGGTAGAAAAGATAGGGGTGACCCCTTCACCCGGCCACCATGCCCTGTTCTGATTTGGCACATCAAAAGTTCACAGCGCCTGGTTCCAACAAAGGACTCTTGTGCTGCCGCTGGATGCCAGAGGCTGGAGCACAGTGGCATGCTGGGAAAGACTTCACAACCAGCGCTTGGTGGGCAGCCCCGCTCTGTAGCTCGTGCCAACTTCTGTGGGGCAGATGCTAATTTCAAGCGACCGACAAGATGCCACCCAGGAAGAAAAGCTGGGAAAAGATGCACAAAATCGCCTGCGTGTGAGCTGGCCCTCACGTACCCCTCCACGACTGGGGGCGTTTGGTCCAGAGATGTGGGGTTTCCTGGATATTTCTGTTGTTTATGGAAACAGTAGGAGGGAATATTTTGAATCAGAGATTTCAGAAAATCAGGGCCCTGTCTGTGGCCACACACGTCAGGCTGCCGTCCCATCACATTCAGCCTGCTGCCCTAGAAGCACTGTCCCCTTCTCTTTAGAGCGGACGGACTTAGATGTCCCTTTACATTGTTTGTTTATCAGATGTGTCTTAGTACTTAACCAGGGTCACCCAACTCCAGGGGGGCACCAGCCACACTGCCCCAGAAGCACCTCTTACCCTACTGCCCCAGCCCTGGTCCAAAGCCAGCATCATCTCTTGCCTCCCAGCTTGACCTCCATCTGGCTTCCTGCTTGCTTTCTTGCCAGCCTCCGATCCATTCTCCATGTGGCAGCCAGAATTCGCTTCTTAAAGATGCATCTCTTCACTCGTCATCCCCTTGTTAAAAGTTAACAGAACCCAGGCGCCTGGCCTTGGCCCGGCAGGCCCTGCCTGCTCTGACCTGGCACTGGACCACTCTTTCCTCTACTGGGCTTCAGTCTCCCTGGCTTCCTTCCAGGTCTCGGCCGGCCCCACGCCCTTTCCCGTCTCACAGCCCGCCTATTCTGTTCTTCCTCCATCCTCTTCACGGCGCCTTGTCTCTCGGGCCTCTGCTTTGTGTCACCTCCTTGGGGAGGTCTCGCCGACCACCTCATTTAATGTAGCATCCTCTGTCCTGTTCATTCTTTGTCCGGCATCCTGGTTGTTTCCAGAAATGCGTCATCTATCGAAAACGAACGCTTTTCCCCAGTATACTTACTGATCATACATACTCGTGTCTGCGTCTGTCTTCCCAACCGAATCAGGTTACTTGAGGCTGGGAGTCATATCTGTGTCATTCACTTTAGTGCCTCCAGCACCTAATAGAGTGTCTGGAGAATCGTTGGTGACTTCATGCATAAATACTTTTTGGTGGATGAATGATTGGTGGATGTATGGATAGATGAATGGATGTTTGGTTGCATGGATGATGGATGGATGGATGAATAATGGCTGATGGGTGAGCAGGTGGATGGAGAGATGTGAATGAATGAATTTGCCCACTAAGCTGTCAGCTTCTTCAGGGCAAGTGCCACATCTTAGTCGACTCGGCACCCCCAACACTTAACACAGTGTTTACACAGGGCAGGCACTGGGTAAATGTGGGTGGTCAAGTGAGCAAGTGAATGAGACAGCCCTGTAACCACTTCTTTCTCTATCTGCAATGTCCTTCTGCTCCACCCGCCTCCCCCGGCTCCTGCTCTTTCCCGCACGGGTGGTGGCCAGATGTGACATCTGATGGTGTTTCGTCTTACAGGGAGTGACGTGACCGCGGCGGACCCCATGGTCCTGGAGCAGTACGTAGTGGTGGCAAACTACCAGAAGCAGGAGAGCTCCGAGATCAGCCTGAGCGTGGGGCAGACGGTGGACATCATCGAGAAGAACGAGTCAGGTGGGGACAGGGACCACGTCTCCTCTGGCTGAGCCCGCAGAGTGGGAAGCACTTGCACGTGCGGAAGAGGCGGGAGCCGGGCAGGGCTGGGCGGTTTCTGCAGATCCGGCCGCTGGCCTCCTGGAATAGCCCACCTGGTCACAGCTCACCAGCATCCTGCTGGGTTAGACGTCACCAGTCTGTTCTGAGGTCCTCATGTCGTGAGCGTTCCTTCTGGGTTCAGAGCACCTGGAGTCGGGGGCATCCAGCATCGTACTGGAAATTTGCTCTGTTGATCTTCTTTGATTACTGCAGGAGCTGTGGGCTCTGGTGTGGACTGGACACACCACCTGTTCCGTCAGTGTCCCTACCCATTGCAGGGACCATGGGTCGCATACACCGGGGACAGAATTTTGGTACCATCGAGTCACATAGCCTAGGTTTCTATCTGAACTCTCCACTTCGCAGGAGTCCAGGTTATTTCTTCTCTCTGAGCATCAATTTTCTCATCTGCAGAATAAAGAAAACTTCTGCTCCGTAGAGCTTTTATGAGGATCAAATGACATAATATGTAGAGAGTGCCTGAACCTGTGCTGGGCACGCAGTAGGTGCTCAAAGACGTGGGTTTCCTTCCTTTTGCTTTCGTGGCCACAAAGCAGCCAGTGGCACCATTGAAGGCAAAGTGTGGGGGGCAGGGGCTGAGTGGATCCCCTCCAGGAAAAAGCTGGGGCTAAAATGTGACATTGGCTCATAATATTAGTGGACCAATCTCTGTAATACCCCAATAGCTACTTAAGGTCCAGCAAATACGGGAAAGACTATGTTCCCAGCAGCACGTAGGTCCCGTTCCCTTTGTCAGGAGGTCAGGCTTAGCCAACCAGAAGTCCTGAATTACTCCACACAACAATGGTTGTCCCTGCTTCCCAGCTGAAGGAACCAAGACTCCACGTGACTCGGTCACTCACCCAAAGTCTCCCAGAAGCTTGCTGAGCTGGAATTCCAAACCAATTCCAGCTGGCCCCAAGTTCATGTGACTTTCTAATTCCTGCGAATGAGTCTCCACAGGTTGTGGGTGTGGCTAGGATGCTCTGTGGGGACGAAAGGAAGGATGCTCTGTGGGGTCCCAGAAAGAAAGGAGCACCCACCCTCTGGGCCACCCACTTGAGTGAAGCAGGAAGACCAGGGTGGGCTGTCGGGGACCAGCCTGGTCGTCCAGAGGCCAACAGGGAAAAAAGGACAGGCAGTCAGAGCTTCGCCAAGAAACTGGCAGCATTTATTTTTAATTATATATTTCTTACTCACGCAAGTAATACATGGATCCGTTTTTCTTAAAACATTAATGGTAAAGTTAAAATTAATTTTTTTTCACTAACTTCAACCTTCGTCTCCTTTCCAAATCCCAGATAGCCCTTCTATCTTGTTGGCGTGAATCCTTGACAATTGTACACACACACATGCGCGCATGCACATGCACATACACACATGCATGTGTGTGCACACACACACACGTCTGTGTACAATACAGGCATACCTCAATGACAGTGCAGTTCTGTATCCACACAATAAAGCAAACACCATAGTAAAGCAAGTCACGTGGATTTTTGGGTTTCCCAGTACGTATAAAAGTTGCGTTTACACACTACTAGAGTCTGTTAAATGTGCAATAGCATTATGTCTTTAAAAATGCACATAACCTCAATGAAAAATACTTTATTGCAAAAAGTGCTAAGCATCACCTGAGCCTTCAGCGAGCTGTAATTTTTTTTCTGGTGGAGGGTCTTGCCTTCAATTTGCAAAAATCGCAGCACCTGTGAAGTACAGTGAAATGAGGTGTCCCTTCATCCATCTTCCGAGCCAGCAGCATTGCACCTCTGTGTGCCTTTCTGCCACAGCTCATCGCCTGTGACTCTTCTGCCTCCCTCTCCCATGTGTAAGGAGCCTGGCGATGACACTGGCCCTCCCAGACGACCTAGGATCGTCTCCCTGGGTGAAGGTCAGCTGACCAGCAATCGTAATCCCGTCTGCAGCCTCCATTCCTCTTTGCCACATAACTTACCGCATTTAGAGGATCTGGACCTCTTTGACGAGCCATTATTCTGCTCAGCACAGCTCCACGGGAGCCTTTTCTAGAGAAGGCCGGCCTGAGTCTGGGTGATAGGCCTCTCGATAAGTTGCTAGAGCAGTGGCTTCTGTGTCAGATGGCCCTGGGTACGCACCGCAGCTCTGCTGTAAACTGTATGAACTTGGACACACTGCCTCCTCGTGGAGCCTCAGTTTCCTCATCCGTGCAGGGGGGATGCTAAGGTAACATGAAGACGATATAAAACAAAGCAAGAGAAATGAGTAGTGCCTTGCACGCCTCAGTGAAGGTAGCTGCGTTCCTTACTCTCACCATTCGGGGGGCTCCTTCTCTCCCCTGCCCCGGCTCAGGGGTGGGTCCTCCTTAATTAACCCCTCTTTAGCAGTTAGCAGCCAGTGACCATGGCTGGTTGTGTTTCACTAAGAAAATAGTGCCTCTCGAGCCTCACCCTGAGCCTTGACTCTCGCCATGGCCCAAAACGTTATTACATTCTGACGCCCCGACTTCACCCCTGACCCAGCTGATACCAGTCTGCTCTCCCGCTTTCCCAGGATGGTGGTTCGTCAGCACCGCTGAGGAGCAAGGCTGGGTGCCCGCAACCTGCCTTGAAGGCCAAGATGGCGTACAGGATGAGTTTTCCCTACAGCCTGAAGAAGGTAGGCCACAGCTCGAGCCTCGGGCTTTCTGGGGGGGAGACCCATGCTAGCTGTCACCCGTGGGGGGGCCTCCTCGCCCGATTTCTTCCCTTGGCCTCTGCCTCCAAGTCCCAGCTGCTTGCTGGCTTCGGCTCTGTGGCCCGTGGACACGAAGCCAGACCATGGGGTCAGGGCTGATGGGCAAACCCGCCCGCCCGCCCGCCCTTTGGGACTTTTGGGAGCCAATCCAGGTGTGCCTGGCCGGAGCTGGGTTTGTGACACCTCCATGAGACCCCAGGAGGGCGCAGCCTGTGCGCTGTCAACCTGTCACTTTTCCTCCCTTGAATTATTCTGAGGGCCAAGATGCCGGGGCTGCTTCCAGCTCATTTGCAAGACATGGAAGCCATCTGTAAGGATGTCCGCTTTCCTTGTCAGTTGAATGTCCTGACTGGGCATCAGGATTAGGGCTGAACCCCCTTCACTCACCCCCACACACTTGCATTTCCCAGAGAGCTTTACCTACAGGTGTCCTGAAAAGTGGCTTCTGCCGTGTCAGAAATCCAGAGGCCCAATCAACTCCCTTCCCCCACAGATGCATTTCCAAAAGTAGAATATGAGTTCATCTTCGCTAATAAACAGAGGAGTTTTGGAGTCAGACAGACCTGAATTTGAATCTCAGCCGCACCACTTACAGGCTGAGCGAACTTGGCCAGCAGCTTAACCTCTCTGCAGCTCAGCCCCTCCTCTAAAACTGGGAATGGTGATGTCTACATCACGGGCTTTTTTTTCCCCTTAATTAAATGAGATCCCACATGCAAAGCACTTGGCAGAGAACCTAAAACTGTAACTCAGAACCATCGTTAACATATAGCTATGCTTTGCCTAGTGGTGAATATTTGGGGCTTGTGGCTGTCTGTTTTGAGAAAGCACAAAGCCACCTCAGTATATATCTGTTGGAAAAGAGGGTGAGAAGGAGGGGAATTCTTCTAGGGTCAAGGTTAACGAAATAATTGTACGCGGTTTTGCGTTTAGTGGCCAACAGCCCTCAGAGTAGATAGAGCATCTGTTGGTTTGTGTCCATAGGGCCCGGAAGGGCCTGGCTGAGCACGGGGACACTGCAGAGTGAACTCTGATAGGGAGCAGTGGTATACTACGGGGAAACCACAGCTTTACCAGGGCTTGCCTCGGTGAGGGGGTAGTTATTATCCCCATTTCACAGATGAGAAAACAGGCTCAGAAAGGTAGAGACGCTTGCCCAGGGCCACACAGCTAGGAGATGGGAGAGAGACCACATTTGCCTAAGGAGTTGTGCATTTTCCTTCTCTTTGTGTCCCTCCATAATCATTCCCGGAATAGAATTATGTCTCTTGGATGGCTCTTTACTCAAGTTCAAGGTTCATACTCAGGACCCCGGTTCCTCTGAGCTTCCAGGGCTTGGCATAGACTCAGAAAGAATGGCTCCTGGATGAGAACACGTGCTCGGGGCCCCTTCTGCCCGGAGACACAGGAAGTGCTTTCTTCTCACTTCTGCCTTCTGCCCTTTGCCCCCCCCATGCCGCCTGCCCAGTCTCATGGAGGTACTGGTCTCTGCCCCGGCCTGTGGGCCGCCGCCGGACCCTGGGGGACTTGTATGCCATCAGCTGGCGCCAAGGTGTCCACCTCGGAGTCTGCTTCCCTGTGCGGTGTTGGGAGCCGGGTCCCCGTGCCCGCATGCGCACCCGTGCTCTGCGCTGCCTGCCTGTGCTTGCTGCATGCGGGACACTGAGCCTGTCCGTGCCGTGTGTGTGGTGGCATGTCGCTTTGGGAGGAGGGAGCCTGGGCTCTAAAGGTTCCCGGCTTGAAGAATGAAGTCTGGGAGACGCGGTGATGCTGACCCGTTCCGTTTGTTAGGAACATTTGACTTGCAAGGGAAAGAAACCCGCTTTAAATGGGCTTGGGCAAAAAGGGAGGTGAATTGACTTATGTCACTAAAAAGTCCAGAGTTGGGCTAGCTAGCTTCAGGCATGGCTGGATCCAGGGGCTTGAAAACATCACCAGGGCCTGAGACTTGCTCCTGCCACCTCTCTGTTCTGTCCTCTGTTTTGCCGGAAGCATTCTCTCATGGTGGCAGTAGTTCCAGGCACGCTTCAGGGACAAACTCCAAAAGAAGTGCCTCTCCATGAACATAAACCCAGGATTCGTTCCAGCTGACCCACTAAAGTCATGTGCCATCTCCCAACCAATTACCGTGGCCAGGTGGGGTGCCAGGCCAGGATCACACACTCTCCTCTCGCTTCGGGGGGTGGTGAGGTCGGCCTCACTCAGACCGTGTGGATGGAGGCCGGCAGTGCCACCATAGGAGGGGCAGATGGGCACTAAGCGGCAGTGCCAGCAGGGGCCCACCCTGAGCTTTGTGAGGGATCAGGGAGTGTCTCATGAAGCCCAGAGGCCTCTGACAGCTGGAGAACCCCCCATGCCACCAGCTGAAGAGTGCCAGCCACAGGAGCCCAGGGCCCGTAGGATTGGCCACTCTTAGTTCGGGACACAAGCAGCGCCCCTTCTCGACCAACAGAACTTCTGTGTATTCACAAGGCTGAGTTATCCCCCACCCTCTTCACAGCACCCACACCCCACTCTGCCGCCTCTGTGAGCGTGGGGAACAGCTGACTGCCGGACACAGGATGTGTGCAGCTTGAGTCAGCTCGGCCCCCACAGAGCAGGGCAGTGGGCTAGATCGATCAATCAGCAAATGCGCTGTGTGTGTTTTTCGCCTCCCTCTGCACCAGCTGGGAGGCCACAGAGAGCCTGCAGTGTTTTCCTAAAGAGAGAGGGTCAGCCCCAACTCACTCACCATCCACACCAGCCCACAGCTGGCTCGGCCACTCCCGGGGGCCAGGATGGAACCCAAACAGGAAGGCCCTCTGGGACACTCCCCTGGGACACTCATCAGTGGCTTAGCAGTCACTGCTGGCAGCGTTGGGGACGGGAGTTATTCTCTTGCTCCCAGGAGGGCCTTGCCTGAGTGTGACAGTGAGCAGCCCTCTCTCTCAGCTGAGCCCAGGCTGGAGGGACATAGCTGGAAGCAGTCCTCTAGGAGGCGATGGGGCCATAAGGATGGTCCCCTGGCTTTGGGGGACGGAGCAGAGACCAGAGAGAGGGGAGGGGAAGGCACCCCAGTGATACTAATGGAAATCAAAGCAGGAGATCATTTTGTGATATCTATATATCTCTATCTCTATCTATATCTATATATAGATACATATATATCTATATATAGATGCATATATATATGTGTGTGTATATATATATATATATATATATATATATATACACATACCTAAAAATAATGCAGTGTTCAATTATTTCTCAATAAAAATTAATTTGAAAAATAAAATTGAGCTTTAGGAATGGTTGGATCCAGGGCCTTGGAAATAATTAATGAAAAATAAAGATTAGTTACCAGTTAGGTCATGAAAACGTCTAGCTGTGTCCTTGGCAGTGATTTTTAGCCTGAGGCCATAAGCTGCCAAATCCAGGTCATCCCTGAACCCGCCCCCACCAGCAAGAACTACGGAGGAGCCCGGAGGGTTGAACCCCCTCTCCCGTGAGCAAGGTGGCTCCCACCTGGCCCCCAGGACCTGTTTATTTACTAAACAGGTCCTTAATATTCCCAGTACCATTCCCAGTGCTGGAGGCAGGTGCCAATCCCTGCCTTCAGGAATATGCCTGAGCTCATATTCCAGCAGAGAGACAAACCGGAAACACAGTAAGTTAAGTGTGGGGTGGGTTAGGACAGAATTCCCGTCGTGGGGGACTAAGTAAACCTGGGTCAAGGGGATGGGATGCTCTGGGTCTGACTGTCGCAGAAGGCAAGGTCAAGGGTGGTGACCTTGAAGGCACAGAGTAAAGAAGGATGAGGCTGAATGCATGACGCTGAGGGGTGTCAGAGGGATGGGAACCTGCCCTTTATCCTGTGGCTGCTTGTGCAGGGTTGGCGTCCAGGGCTAAGGGAGGGCCCGGGGGAGCACAGAAATTTCTGGAGGAGATCCTTCCCTCCGATCGGCCAGGGCATCCCATGGGTCACACAGCCTCGGTCATCAGCATCCTGGGGCTGTCAGTGTCCTTGAACCCTCAGTTTCCTCGTTTTATTCCAGTATGCCTTTGTCCCCGCAGAGGAGAAGTACACAGTCATCTACCCGTACACGGCTCGCGATCAGGATGAAATGAATTTGGAGAGAGGGGTCGTGGTGGAGGTCATCCAGAAGAACCTGGAAGGCTGGTGGAAGATCAGGTACCTGCTGTAGCTGGGCGGGTTTCAGGTCACGTGTGCTCCAGCTGCACAGAGGTCTGTAAGCCATTGCGGACAGGCTGAGGTTTCAGCCTGAGCCCTGCAAGGCTGCTTCTCCTCTGCTGTTTGGCTTAGAGCCTTTTCTAAAAATCCATAATAAGCAAAATCTTCTCCAAACACGATGAACCACAGATAGCGGTAACTCTTGAGCAAGACCAGTCTCCACCTCCAGATGTGTCTGGTCACAAGTGAGCGGAGGCAGAGCTGCCCTGTGCGTGATTTCCCCATCCGGCCTTTCTCTGAGACGGGTCACAATGCGTGACCCCGCTGGGACTGGACCTCATCTCAGAGCCGACCACTTACCCTCGCGTCTCAGGGTCCAGCAGTGAAGGCGTTTCAGACACTTGGTCACACAGCTCCTTCACCTGAGTGATGGAGTCTGAAACCCACAGGCACGTAGTGGGGCCAACTCGTGCTAGTCTGCCCGGGACTTTCCCAGGTTTAATAATGAAACTCCTGGGAACCCCCTCGCTCGCCCCAGGAGACAGGCTGTGACTGCAAGAAACAAGGGCCAGAGAGGAAGCTTGGGGTCCCCGTGACCCGGCGTCTGCGCTGTGGTGTGAGGCAGGATGTCAGGGCTACTCACGTGCGGCTGAGCGTGTGACACGTCGTTCGTTCACGCAGCACACCCCAAGAATCCGTCCTGGGCCAGGCCCCGTTCCAGTAGCTGGGGGGTCAACTGTGAGAAAGACGCAGGTTCACACCAACAGGCGCTGAGGGCAGACTCACACGCAGTGACGGGCCAAGGCAGTGAGCGGTGGGCTAGTGAGGTGCACGGGGTGGGTCTGGAGCACTGAAGAGGGGCTTCCAGGACCAGGAGTCAGGAAGGCTTCCTGAGGGAGGGGACCTTCAGAGCTAAGGTGTGAAGGGATAACCATGCCGATACCTAACGCATCTTGAGTATGTACAGTACCCTGCTGCCTAAATTATCCCAGAACCCAGTGGCTCTGGAATTTGAGGGTGGCTTCACTGGCTCTGGGTCCCTCGGGAGATAGCAGTCGGGTGTCAGCAAGGGCTGCCGTCCTCTGAAGGTTTGACAGAACCTAAAAAGTGACAGAACCAGGATTTGTACCTGTACCTTTCTGACCCCGAAGCCCACTCACCACTGCAGCGACTATGGCAGAGGCTGCCCCTGCTTGCCATGCCCGTAGGTGGTTAGTCCATTTGTCCTTTTATTTTTATTTTTTTTGTCATTCACTTCATGGGCTCTGAGACCTTTGACACACAGAGGGGGCTCGGTCGCGGGCCCTGCCCCAGAGCTTTATCCCGACGGGGAAGACGGGACTGCCACTGGCAGGTGTGATGTCGCAGGTACTGGGATTGTGGTATGTGTGGGTGACAGCGGATACTGTGGACTGAGGGCTTCCATTCTCTGTGCAGCTCAGCAAGGCTGGAGAGAGGAAATGGTATTAAGCAGAGCCTGGACAGAGAAGCAGGAAAGAGAGGGGAACAGGGCCTTCCAGGCAGAGGGTCCCCAAAAGCAGGCACATTGGGGCTGGAAGGTGGTGGCGGTGCGTTTGGGAGGCTGCAGACCACGTGGGGTGGGCGGGACGTGGGGTTGTTGTGAGACACGAGGCTGGGGGGCAAGCAGAGCCCAGGCTGGAGGAGACTCGAATGCCAAGCTCTGAGCGCTTAGGGTTTGCCCAGAGCAGCATGCCGGCCACTAGCCCTGGGCCCTTGTGACCCATCGTGTGACGCACAGTGGGATCGCGGCTTCTTTCCGTGCGCATGGCAGGGCAGCCTGACCAGCATCCTTCCTCCTCCTCCCAGGTACCAGGGCAAAGAGGGCTGGGCCCCAGCCTCATACCTGAAGAAGAGCAGCGGGGAGCCCGTTCCCCCGAAGCCGGGCCCGGGCTCATCTGCTCATGCAGGCGTCCTCGACCTGGATGGAGTCTCCCGGCAGCCGAACTTGGTGGGCAGGGAGAAGGAGCTGCTCAACAACCAGAGGGACGGCCGGTTTGAGGGCCGCCCAGCTCCTGACGGTGACGTCAAGCAGAGTGAGTGACACCCAGCTGAGCGCCTGGAGGCCGGGCCTACGTACTGTGCACCAGGCTCTGTGCTCAGTACGCCTCGCATACTGTCCCTCATCCTCTGCCCCCTCCCCCTGTCCTGGGGGTAAGAAAACAGAGGCTCAGACGCCCTCGGTCGCTTGTTCCAGATCATTCAGCCAGCAAGTGGCAGAACCTGAGTGCAGAGGCTGGCTTTCCTCCCCCACCCCATGCCATTCCCACCACCTCCTGATGGCCATGATAGCAACTGCTGCCCAAGCCCCTACTGTGTGCCAGGACTCCACAGTCAGTCCCATCGACTCCTCGTAACCACCTCTGGGGGGCTCGTTGCTTCTGTTTTACAGATTAGGAAGCAGAGAGATGAGGGGATTTGTCCAGGGCCACCCAGCTGGTGAACGGTGGGGCCGGGACTTGAACCCAGGCCCGTCTGACTCCAGTGCCAGGCTCTCTCTGCATGACCTCAGTTCCGAGCCAGAGGAAGAAGTTGGTCTGATGCTGGGTCTATTTCCACAGCAGTTCTTTACCCATCTTACTTTTCAAAGCTCCCCCATGATCTATTTTACCATGTAATGTGGCCAACACAGCTGGGAGTAGGGTTCATTGTTGTCTGCTGCGTACCTGGGCCTCCAGCCCCCAGCACGTGGCCCTGTCCTGCACTTAGGGGCAGAAGGAATCTCTCTGCTGGGAAGGGACTTCCCGTTAGCCACAGGGTGAAGTCACTTGCTCCTGGCTGGGCTTATTCGTCTGTTTAGAGCCAATGAACTTCCTGAGCGTCTCCTTCTCTGTTTAGCTGCTCTGAGGAGGTACTGAGAAGCTATAGCAGAGTCTTCTCCAGCCCCTAGTTTCTGTGATTCTGATCTGTCACGGCCAAGACCGCAGGAGGAGTCTCATTGACCTAGAGGACTGAATGAAAATTTGAAACCCCCCGTATTTGTTGGGATAGGTTCAGACACTCAAGCAAAGACACCCCCGCCCACCCAACCACATACATACAACCAATAATAATGGCTCAGATACTTTCTCACAAAGCAGTTCCGATATGTGTCCAGGGCTGCTATGGCAACTGCATGCAGCCGAGAGCCTTGTTACGCTGCATCTGTCATGTGTCACCTTCCTCCACCTAGTCTGGGATGGCTCACCACTAGCCCAGCCAATGAAAAGAAGGAGAGAGAAGTGGAGGGCCCAGTGCAGCAGCTACACTCTTCCCCCGTCTCTCACAGCCCAGAACTTAGTCACGTGGTAATGCCTTACTGCAAGGGAGTCTGGGAGATGTAGTCTTTGTAGAGGCAGCTAAGAGTCTGGCTAAAACTCTGTTGCTATTTATTCTAATAGAAGGCAGGGGAAATGGTTGTTTAAGAGATTCACATCTTCTCCACATGCCCACTGCCACACTACCCCTCTGTGTAGATCCGTGCTAAAGCAGCCCTGGCATGGTTCCACACATGAGGAACCTTCTTCAATATTCTACCTTTATCCGGGAGCCTTGGACCACACTGCAAAGCCATCCTCCTCCTGAGACCCAAAGCAAGGGCACCCTAACTCCAGAGTAAAAACCCCTGAAGTCACCGGCCCAACCTTGCTTGGTTTTGTTTATTCTGTTTCATTTGGGAATGTCCTAGAGCACAAAGCCGGGAGTGGTGACGGTGACCGCACGTCCGCCACTTGCCGAGAGCCTCACACGTGTCGTGTACTTCCATCTCCACCACTGCCCCGGGAGGCAGGCAGCGTCTCCCTTTTACTGACGAGGGCCTCGGGGCTCAAAGAGTCAGATAACTTGTGGTGACCCCCCTCCGCGTTCTTCTGAAGCCCACCCTCGGACCCCAGCTGGAAACTGTCCTTCACTCCAGCTCACGGCCGCCCCGAGCCACGTCTGACCAGCCCCTTCCTGTCAGGCACATCTCCCAGGAAGGGTGGCAGCAACCCACCCGTGCCTGTGTGGAGCGCTTCACCCAACCTCATGCGGGGGAGAATGGCTCTCTCCTGGTGTCCCCCCACCCCAGGAATTTTGTCTCCAGAATTCTGAGTGCACGAGAAATGAGATCTTGTCTTTTTATAGGATCACCCAAGATGAGGCAGAGACCCCCTCCTCGCCGGGATATGACCATAGTAAGTGGACCCTTGCCACTTGTGAGCCGGCCCCAACCTGAGACTGGCCCCTCACACGTACCCCACCCCCTCCAAAGATGCGCCCTTTCTGTGCTCACGGTGGCCTCGTGGAGCAGGCTGGACCAGTGCTAGTCCCGCTAACAGGTGAAAGGAAGGACTGAGGTCCTGGGAGGCGAAACAGGCTGCCCGCGACTTTGTGTCAGTTAAGCCTGGGGACGTGCCCTCTGCTCCCCGAGCCCCCTCCCCTTGGTCTTAGGTCAGTCTTCTCAAATGAGGTAAACTTGAAACCAAAACTGGGGCGAAGCACAAAAGTCAGTGGTGGTCTGCTATTTTACTTTCATACGCCACGTTTAATTCGTCAGGTACCTTTCTAACCAAGGCATGGAAAAACGGGCCTCGTTTTCTTAATGCCCGCCATTGACGGAGCACCTGTTGGGCGCTAGGCCGCGTGCTGGGCGCTTCACCGCGTTCACGTACGGGATGCTCACAGCCACTCCGCCAGGTAGACCTGTTGTGCAGGAGAGGAAACGGAGGCTCCAGAAGGGGATGCGATGTGCCCACAGCCGCACACACAAACAGTGTTGCCAGCCCACACGAGTCTGACTTCCAAACTTACCTTCTTTCCACAGCCCTCACTGCCTTTTACATCCAGAGAATACGGTCTTGCCTCATTTTCACGGTGTGGACAAATGTCCCGCGTTTCTCCTCGTGGCTCCAAAGCTGAAGGGCCAGTGTGACCCACCTAGGGGATCATGACAGGAGAGGTTCTTTTCGTTTTGTCCCATGGGTCCACCAGCCCCCCGCTGGAGGGCGATTGTATACCCCAGTCTCCCCACACACCCTGTTAGTGCCATGGGAATGGACTTCCGTTGGACTTAGCACTGTGTTTAATCGTTCCAGCCTCGAGGTCTCAACCTGCCCAAGCCTCCCATCCCACCCCAAGTGGAGGAAGAGTATTACACCATCGCCGAATTCCAGACGACCATCCCCGATGGCATCAGCTTCCAGGCGGGCCTGAAGGTCGAGGTGAGTGGGCCTGGTTCCCTCTGCCTACCTGTGATTCTTTTTTTTTTTTTCCAACTTATTGCGATAACATTGGTTAATAACATTATATAAAGTTTTTGGCTTAACTAAGTATTCTTAGGATAAATTCTGCATCCTGTTTTCCTCGTCCCCAGTTTTACTTCCTGGTTCATTTCGACATCATGTCAGCCTTCAGAACTCATTAACGGAACCCCCATGTGTTAGTAATGGAGGTGTTAGGAACACCTTAAATTTCGTGCCTGGCCAATGTATCTTCAAAACATATTTTAACGATGGTGGTGATATTGGCACCTCTTGGAGGGTCAGTCCCTGGGGGACCCAGAGCAGTAAAACTGCTCATGATAAGCTCTCATGGTCCCCATTTCCTCCCTTGTACTTGCTGAATTCACCTCTCAAATTAACTCACTGCACCCCCAGTCCCTGTGTCGGGGACTACTTCTGAGGGAATCCAGAGTGAGACAAGACCTTGCTCCCCAGCGAGATGTTCCTGGTACCTGCTAGAGTCTCAGAGGTGGTCCCCATACGTGTCATCTGGCAGTTGGCTGAGTGCCAGTCTCCGCTCTAGAACTCGAGGTGCACATGGGTCTCCCAGACCGCACTGGCCCATCCCTACCGAGTGCTTTCCTCTGCTCGCCCTTCCAGGTGATCGAGAAGAACCTGAGTGGCTGGTGGTATATTCAGATCGAAGATAAAGAAGGGTGGGCCCCGGCAACCTTCATCGACAAGTACAAGAAGACCAGCAACGCCTCGAGACCCAACTTTCTGGCTCCCTTGCCCAACGAGGTGACCCAGCTGCGGCTGGGGGAGGCGGCCATGATGGAGAACAGCACAGGCGGTGAAGCCGCCGGCCCCTCTCGGCCCCTGCCCGATGCACCCCATGGCTCCGCGGACTCCGGGGTGCAGTGGTGCAAAGACTGGAAGGGCGGGAAGGAGGGCCTGAGGAAGGCGCCTTCGGACCTGTCGTCGTGCGCGGGCTACGAGGAGATCTCGGACCCCGACCTGGAGGAGAAGCCCAGCCTCCCGCCCCGGAAAGAGTCCATCATCAAGTCGGAAGGGGAGCTGCAGGAGAGGGAGCGGCAGCGGCTGGAGCAGCTCAGGGGCTCCTCGCCCAAGCCCCCCGGCGTGATCCTGCCCATGATTCCGGCTAAACACAGCCCCCCGGCCCGCGACGGCAGGAGGCCAGAGCCCAAACCCGACAAAAGCAAGCTGTTCCAGCTGAAAAACGAGATGGGGCTGGAGTGTGGCCACAAAGTGCTGGCCAAGGAAGTGAAGAAACCCCACCTCCGGCCCATCTCCAAATGCAAAGCCGACCCTCCGGAGGAGAAGCCGGACGCCGTTCCCCAGAACCCCTTTGGGAAGTCCAAACCTCAGGTTAGGCCCAAACCAGCTCCTTCGCCCAGGACGGAGCCACCTCAGGGTGAAGACCAGGTGGACATCTGTAACCTCAGGAGCAAGCTCAGGCCTGCCAAGTCCCAGGAGAAGCCCTTGATGGATGGAGACAGCCGCCAGGCTGTGGGGGGCCAAGACGTGGTCCTCAGCCGCGGCTTCCTCCCAGGGGAGGGGCCTGGCCGCCCCCAGGACAAGACGGGCAAACAGGACGGGCTCGGCCCCGGCCCGAAGGAGATGTCCTGCAGAGCCCCTCTGAAGCCAGCCAAGACCGCAGATCCCGTGCCTAAGAACGCACCCATGCCTCTCCAAGAGGCTCCCCAGCAGAGACCTGTGGTCCCGCCCCGGAGACCACCCCCACCCAAGAAAACCTCATCATCCAGGCCCCTCTCGGAGGCCAGAGAGGGCAAAGGGCCCCTCCCGGAGGCCAGAGGGCCCCCGCGGGACACCAGCGAAGGCAAGGCGTCTCCTGCCCCAGGCCGGGCGCTGCTCGTGCCTCCCAAAGCTAGACCTTTTCTCTCCAACTCCTCGGGGGTCCCAGAGGACCTTCGAGGCAGAGGGGGGCCGGGGCCCCGGATGGTGGGCAAGAGCGGAGAAAACAGAGAGAGGGCCGCCGCGGCCCCCTCCCCCAATGCCGACAGCCCCAAGGACCTGTACGTGGCCGTGGCCAACTTTGACGGAGACGAGGATACCAGCAGCTTCCAGCAGGGGACGGTGTTCGAGGTGCGGGAGAGAAACAGCAGCGGCTGGTGGTTCTGCCAGGTCCTCAGCGGGGCCCCATCCTGGGAGGGGTGGATCCCTTCCAACTATCTGAGAAAGAAGCCCTAGCCGCCCCGCCATCCCTGTCTGGAGGTCCTGCGCATCCCCGCTGGCTTCACCCACGTATTTAATATGCCTCTTAATTTATCATCCTCCACACGGCTTCACAGGAAGGAAGACTCTGGAGAACTGTGGCTTCTTCCCTCCCCTGGGAGGGTGCGACTCAGAGGCCACAGGCTTGTTTTCTCTCTTCCCAGCATTGCTGCCTTAAGGACAGTGGCACTGCCACCCAGCAGTGGGACCGTGATGCCCCGAGGCCTCCAGGACCAGAACTCACCCTCTGGAGCCAGCATAGTAAGGGGGGGCCCCCCTGGCGCCCCACCCAGCCCCTGGCGGCTGGCTCCAACTTCTCCATGTCTCCAAAAGCCCCGTGACTCTTATTCACCCCGTTGCTGAAATGCCTGGTACCAGAAAGGACTTCACCCAGTAAGAGTGGGCTCCAGGCCAGTCCCAGGGTGGGGGGTGTCCTTTCCCTGAGGCCTCAGGCCCGTGGGCCTCTCAGGTTTAACCAGTTGCAGCTGCCCCAGGAGTGGGTCGGAGGCCGTCCACTGGGACATCCCGCCCCCTATCTTCTGTCTTGGGGTCTCATTCGGTCCTAAAGGGACAGTTCCTGGAGCGCGCTTCGCTTCCTGCCCCGCCTCGGGGCCTTTCAGCCCTGTCCACCCGGAGCTAGAATGTCGACGCTTGTTTTGTGAAAGGGGACCGCTCACAAGCCCCGCCCCTTCGTGGGCACCCCTTTGCCGAGCAGCTAGTGAGCAGGTGCCAAAGTCTGTACGGGGCACTTTCCGTTCGTGTGTCGTCCTCGCCACAGCCGTCTCGTGCAGCATTGTACCCATTTCACAGATGAGGAAACTTGGGCTCGGCGTGCCCGAGCCCACTGGGAGGAGGAGGAGAGAGGACGGGGGCCCAGGCCAGCCTCACTTCCATGTGGTGCCCCGTAAGAGGCAGACGGGGCGGGGTGCTGGTTAGGCGCCAGAGCCCTGGCAGTGGCTCCCGTGCTGTGTCCTCACCGAGGGACAGAGCATGTGGAGGGAGCAAAAGGAGCTGAGGTGGCCTCACGTGCCAGCCTCTGGGGGCCCTGGTGGCTCCAGGACCAGCAGCCGTATCTCCACCAAACCGAGCGTAGCAAGCAGTAGCCCCTCCAGGAGACAGCGACCCAGGCCAGGCGGACAGCTCCTGTCCCTCTCTGCTGCTGCTTCCTGTCCCTCTCTGGTGGCCTTTGCAGTTGTTTGCTTTATCTCCCTGCATGCTCTCTCTCTGTCATCTCGCTCGGGGGAGCCCAGGGCAGGCCTCCCACCCCCTCCGACGAGGTGGTTCACATAGTCACAGCCACATAGCGGAACCAGGACCAGGGTGTCTGGCTCCCAGTCCAGAGCTCTTGCCTGTGGCCCAGGCTGCCTGGGGGAGGGGGGTGGTCAGAGGGCAGCCCCCCATACCCTGCAAGAGAAGAGGCAGCAGCCTCGTCTTGCCCGCAAATCTCCGATTCTGAGTGTTCCTTGGCTGCCATGCGTTGGGAACCACCAGGCCGGCTTTCCCGGGAGGCTCCCTGTCTGCCTGCCATGCCAGAGGTCTAGTGCGGGCAGCGCCTTCTGCGGTCCCCTTCCACCCCTATCCCTGGGGCTCTGGGTGTCTCTGCAGAAGGCCTTTCTCCCTCAGACCCCAGTAGCATGTCCTCCCTTCAGCCAGTCTGTAAGTCCTGTCCCCAGGGAGCTCAGGGCCGGGCCCTGAGGCGCTCCTTACAGCACCCGCCTGCCCCGTGGCCTTGCGCCCAGACCCTCAGTGGGGTGCGACCCACCTCTCCATAGCCCGCTCGCTTGGGACCAGGCCCCACGGCCTGTCATTCCTGAGTTGCTGATCCGCTTTGGGTTAAACTGCTTTTGTGGAGCTGTTATGTAGGATTCGACTACATTTCATCAGACAAAACTCTACATTTTTTCATTCTGATTCACTTTCTGCTCTCGTTGGCCTTTCCAAGTGTGTGGTGCTGAGCGCTGGGTGCACCAGGCTGTGTGAGGCCCCCGGCCTGGCTGTGATTTCTGTTTGCTGATTCCACCCGAGGGGCTCGTCTTTGACCTCGTTCCCTCCTCCTGGGGGGGTCAGCCCGGTGGGAACCAATCGCTTCTGCCTTTCTCTGGGCAGGACATTGTCGGGCAGATGAAAAATTTGTCTCCTTATTACTATTATTCTGACGGGAATTGCAGGTACTGAAGCCACATTCCTTTCTGTCACTTGTGCC
This sequence comes from Macroglossus sobrinus, assembly GCA_004027375.1. Taxonomy (NCBI): domain Eukaryota; kingdom Metazoa; phylum Chordata; class Mammalia; order Chiroptera; family Pteropodidae; genus Macroglossus; species Macroglossus sobrinus. The sequence goes on from PVKZ01003787.1 coordinate 28,766, forward strand.
CTGAAGACTCCTCCCAAGCTCCTTTGGCCACAGTGGTGGGCCCTTCCCCAGGCCCCTAGCAGTGGGGGTCTTGGTAGCAGTGGCTCTCCTAGGCGTCCTTGCCTGGGAACTTAGGTGTATACCATCCAGGACTGTGGCCGCTGTTCTGTAGGCACCTGGTAGAACGTATGCAAAACTTGCTCCCTCCTTCAGCTGGGCCCTCAGAGCAGCCCTGTGAGGTGCATGGGGTCGACCCCAACCTCTGCCGAGAGACTCGAGGGTCGGGGGGCGAGGAGGCCCTATGTCCAGATTTACCTAAATCGTGACTAAGCTGAGACTCGGAGCCAGGGTTTTTTTCTCTCCAGTGCCCGTGGCCTTTTTTCCTTCTTCCAGCAGTGAAAATGTGGGGCATCCAGGGAAGTGGGCGACCCTCCCTCTGTATTTGGGTTCTTCTCCCCCCACCCCAGGATTACACATGTCAGAGGCTCACAGGCGAATCCCAGTCTAAAAGGTGGGCAAAGGCGGGGTTTGTTCCTGTCCTCACCCCTGCTCATTTCCTCTCAATGACTATTTTATCTCACATTTTGTGGCGGCAGCTTGCGGTGTCACCAAATCTTTGGGAAATCTGAGTATTAGGACCACCATGCGATCAAATAGGCCTTTGCTCAGATTTGTAGCTCAGAACTTCTTTGCCATATTCGATGGCTTCAGATCCTTGTCCCAGGTGGAGACTTGGGGAGCCCCAGCTCCCACCACTTCGAACGCCCCACCCTAGTGAGGAATCGCCAGAGCCCAGACCTGGCTTCCAGAAGTCGGTGTGTGAGCCCCCGCCACGGACCTGGCCACGCAATCCACTTCTGAGCCCACCGGGGGGTTTCATTACCACGTGGAATGGAGGAAAACGAACTTGCCACGTTCGAGGGCAGGGGCTCAATGTCCCCGACATCTGCCAGGACCTCGGCTCCAGGATGGACAGTCTCGTGTGTGTTCAGCCTGTACCAAGTGCCCGGCACTGAGTGGGATGAAGAAAGAATTACTCCTGCCCGCGAATAGCAGGCAGCGTGACATCATCAAGAGCCAGAACGTTCGGGGTTTGGTTCTCATGCTTTTACTGCGCCGAGTCTCTACGTGTCGGGTCAGGCCGCGCCCTGGGAGGTCCTGCCCTGCTCTTTGGACAGTCACGGTGGGCATTCTTGTCTCCCCTCGGTCGTCCAGGCCCGTCCTTCAGAGCTTATGCAGCCAACAGCCATACCACGCCACAGACCAAAGATTACCCAGTGTCAGGTCGCGGCCCGAGTGCTGACTGGTTCATGTTGAGGCCTGAGGGGTGCGGTGCGCCCCCCGCTTAGCCCGGAGCCATGGCTCCTAGCCTGGGCTAAAGTGCTGGCCTTATAGACAGAGCTGTGTTTCTGCAGAGTTAAAACCAGGAGCCTCCACCATCCTCGCCCGCCCAGGACCTTCCCACAGACGTGACCGCCCGGCCGCGTGGGGTGCCGTCTGGTTTCTGGTGCTGCCCTGCTGGATGCCGAACCCCTCACCGTGCTTCACTATTCCATCTCCCCGGTTCCACCCTTCACTCCGAAGGAGGCCTTCCTCGTTCGATCAGGGATAAGGGGGCTCAATCGCTGTTTCCCAGAAGAAGCCAAACCCAGCGCCGCAGCCGGCAGCCTTCACGTTCGTGTCTTCTATGAACATATGTGAGGAGGTGCCGGGCCAGCTGGTCAGAGCAATAAGCGAGTCTGAGACAACACAGGCGTCCCTGTTCCCCCCGCGGCTGCCGGTTTATGCCTTGGTGCCCAGGTCACTGTCAACAGCACCCCTTTGCTCGCGCAGGGGTGGCGAGAAGCTGTGGTCCCCGTAGCTACGACCCACATGCCCTGCTTCAGGGAGCCGCCGAGTAAGTAGGTCACCTGTTGCCTCCCTGCAGAGACAGTGGGCTCGGCCAGCATCGCTCCGCCACCTCGTGCCTGCTCATCAGATGATGTTCGAGATCTCTAGGTACCCAGCACTCCTCACACCTTCTCGGCAAACAGACGAATGCTGGCGGTGGCTTTTATTTCCTTTAAACTCAAGAACATACACGAGGATGTCTAACGTGAGGGTGGTGGTGAACAGTTAGCTGTAGCACGCATAGACTGTATACTTATACCTTTAGACTTTTTTTTTTTAAAATAAAGCGCTTGACTGGTTTCAAGCTTCGTTGTGAAGACGCACTGTCTCTGGGTTTTTATTTGGCTGGAGAAGAGGCGCAGAGCGTTGTGCCCTGGCATTTCGGCCTGGACTTTGGAGATCCAAGCACAGAAGCTCCTATGAGCTTGCGTCTGGGCATCGCCCGGGAGCAGAGGTGACCTCTCACCACCGTGGTGCACCATGATTCTTTCACCTACAGCGTTTAGAAACCAAAGGGGAGCGAGTGTCTCCCACACGGTCTCAGCTCCGCCTAAACTGGAAAACCTTGAGCCTTTCTCACTGATTGACAGGTGGGTGGGAGGAGGGGCGAGCAGCCATGGTTGGTTCCGCTGGGACCACCCAAGCCATCTGCTGGGTGTTGGAGGGCATTTCCTGTCGATTTATTATTTTCCCAAAGGGCAGAGCCAAGGACTCTGGCACCTCCTTAGTCCCGGGTAAGTCTTCAAACAAAATGCCACCACCGCCCACCTTCCTAGGGAGAGAAGAACAAAACCAGCAGAAATCCTAAACAATTTCGAAGGTGGGGGTTCACGTAGGATATTCCCGCCCCCCTGGAGGGAGCGTCGTGAAGAAAGGAATGCCCTTCTGGCTACCCTTGCCTGGGAATGATGGTTATTAATATACTGTATCAATCTGTTTTCATAAGAAGGGACAACCATCGGGCCCCCCTTGGAGCATTTTCTCCAGATCTTCCAAACCATGAGTGCTTAGCCCTAAGAATCCAAATAGCAATGGCGTGGACTTCCCTGGCAGTAGAGGGGCCCCTAGGCCTCATGGGATGGGATGGGAACAGGATCACAGATGGGAATGAAGCCTCACTTATTCTCAGGGACACTTACCCCATTGCCTCCCTTCAAGTCTCACTTGGAACCGATACACACACCATCCCTTCACGCTGTTCCAGAAACTCCACGCCAAACAGCATCTCTCTCTCGTTCGCAAACACCCTCCACTAAAGGGTCATGATTAATTTGTGTGGGTCACATCGTGGGGCCACTCTTCCCCACGTCCAGGGCCTTTAATGCCCGTCCCTTCTCTAAGTTCAGTGTCCATCTGGTCTTCGCCATCTTGCAAACCATGCCTCCCAGTCACTGATTCTCAAATTGTAGTGACCTTCACATTTGTCAAAGGGCGCATTCCTGGGCTGCATCCCTGAAGTCGGAACCAGCGGGAACCTGTGTCCTTAAAAAGGACATTATGAGGTAATTGTCTACGTGCCCCACTTTTGAGAAATGGCCAGACTCGGCTCCTTACCTGGCATAGTGCAAAGTGTTCAGAATGGTGCTTTGTACTATTATTATCGATGTCACTGTTATTTTTGCAAGAATTTCCTGTGTTCCAGGCCTGGGGGACACACCACATACACTTTGATTTCATCCTCAAAATGCTCAGTGAAGCAGATACCTGCATTTTATACATGAAGGCCCTGGGTCAAGGTCTCCTAGAGCTAATGTATGGTGCAGCTGGTCCCATGCAAGCTCCCTTTCCCCACACTGTGCCCCCTCCAAAATGCCAATCAAAGTGCAGACCTCGTCCTGATGTGATTATTTCTGAGTTCAAAATCGTCCTCTAGAAATACTTCCTCTTTCAAAAACCTAATTCCATAATGAAAGGAAAAGGTCTAACTTCCATTGAGTGTATGCTAGTGGCTGAGAACCTTATAGATGGTCTCTCTTTAATCTTTACTACAGTTCTTCTTGATAGTCTGAGAAACTAAGTGTACCCTTAGTCACAGATAATATGGAGTTAGGGTATCTAACTCCAAAGCCCCTGATTTGAATAGACCTGGCAGCTCTCAAATCTATAATCTCTCCATTTAGCATGTTCTCAAGTATTTTCCAGAACAAATGCCAATAGATATTCTGTGGACACTTCAGTTTGAGAAATGCTGGGTGAAATAAACAGTTTCTTTATTGCAGGAACAATAAAGCCTGTTATTTAATAACATGCAGTCTTAACGGAGGTTTACATCTGGCTGCTCAAATATACTTGACCGTGAAACCATTCTCAGAGCATCTAGCAGGAGCTGTGTTTCAGGATAATGTCACATTTTATATTTCAGTTCTACCGTGAATTCTATCCTTAGCAGATCCCTCACCCTAATTCCAGCTGTAACTCCACCCCTCACTGCACCCCCATCGTCAACGTTAACATTCCCGGCATCATGGGTCTAACTCCGAGAAACCTGAATGGGTTTCCCCATCGTGAGAGTCCCACATGTAGGAAACCGTTCAGAAAATAGCGCCAGGAATGGAATTTGTTTTCTACCTCGTAAACGAGTTTTCCTTTAGAGACCTGTCAATTAATGGCAGTGTTCAGAGCATTCGAATTCCAGTTAAGAGAGCCCAGGTTCATCTCTTAAAACCCAGGAGGCACAGATCCTACAATAAGCTGTATGTCCTCTACTTCCTTTCAACGGCTTGGAACTTGGCCACATACTTACTTGTACAGTAGTAAAGTATAGAATAGTGATCTTCAAATGGTCTTCACTGTGTACTCCCGATACAATTTTTAGTATAGATGATATACATGTATGTCATGTATTCCTACATAAATACATCATGTACAAGATTGTCAGATGGAAAATTCTTACACCCCATGCCTGCTGCTCCTTCCATGTGGATGTTAGACTAACACTCCCGACCTCTCTCCCAGGAGAGAGGAGGGATTTATCCAGATAATGTCTAGACAAATCGATGCTACATCTATCGTAGACCTTTTGGTTACCACTAGTAGAGGATCGCTCCAATTTGAAACGTAAGCGAAATAAAGATGAAAAGCTGAATTTACAATAGGTTATTAACTATTTTGGGAAGAGGAAGGAAAAGGCTAGGTGGAGTGAACTTTAAACATTAAAAAAAAAAAGGATCCAGGTAAGCAAAGCTCAGCCCCTCCAGCTCTCCTGTTTGTAGCCAGATGCACTCAGAGCACACCTTCCACCTGGCTCCTGACGGGCAGGCTTCGTGGTTAAAAAGGCTGCTTTTCAGGGGTGCCTGTGACTGGGTCAGTCACCATGTCTAATTCTGGAATGCAGGCTTAGGAGACCTATGCCCACTGCCCACCTCATCAAAGCCAGCTGCTCCCGCTCTCTCAAGAATAAAGCTGACATTTGATTCTCCAGTTCCCACATCCCTCTGTCTCTCTCAGTTCCAAACTCAGGTGAGGAGAAAGGGGAGCTAACATTAGGCTCCTTAAAAACTGTCTATTTATGGGCTACCAATTAGGCTAATTGTAGCTGATGTATTATAATAAAATTCCATACAAAATTTAAAATGTTTAAAAGACGAGCTAAGAAATTTGGAAGTAAAAGAGCTAATTTTCCACTGTGCTCCAGTGGCATGTCTTATCCACCCCCTAGAATGCACAGACCCCACTTTATAAACCACAGACAGAGGAACAATTACAGACTTTGGGGTTAGACGGACCTAGGTTTAAGTTTGGGCTCCGATAAGCGCTTTTTTCTTCTCTGATACTTAGCATCCTCAGCTGTAAAGTGAGAACAAGGATGCTTTCCAAGAGAGCCGTGAGGATAAATGGAAATAATGCATGTCTAGCACACAGAATTAACAGTCTTCAAATATTTTCATTGTCTAGGGCAGGAGCTGGCAAACTTCTACCTAAAAAGTCACATAGTAAATATTTTGGGCTTTGGGAGCCAAGAGGCAAAACCAGAATGTTAAGCAAGGACTTCTATAACTATTTAAAATGTAACCATGTAGCATGTAGAAACCATTCTTAGCTCCGTGAAAAAAAACAAGCAGCTGGATGGATTAGGCCCAAGGGCTATACAGTTTGCCAAGCCCTTGGCCTAGTGTATGTTCATCTCTTATTTTATTACTTTTCTCTAAAGAAAAGTTTTTCCAAAGTGTGTTTATGGAACATCATCAGTCCCTCACATGATCGTGACAAAGCATCGTGTGGTCAGATTCACTTGGCACGTACTGCGTGAAGATCGTCCAAGCCTTCCTCCTTGGGGACCCATCTGTGTCACACGCGAGCACATGAAAGGCTCTGAGAATCCCACAGTAAAGAGGCCGTTCACCCTGCTTTCATCCAGTGTTCCCAACACGCATTTGACAACGGGATTCTTTTTTTCATGCACCGCTTATGAACATCCCACAGAACATACTTTGGAAAATGCCGCTGTAGAGCCTAGAATGTGATCGTTACTCAGAAGGGCACGGTTTGAAATGAAGTTTGTGCCCCAGAATGCATCCCGGCTCGGTGTTCGGTTTGAAAGAACTGCAGATTTGCTGTTTTCAGTGTACAAGTCTCTCACCTCCTTGGTTAAATGTATTCCTCGGTATTTTCTTCTTGATGCAGTGGCAATTGGGATTATTTTCTTAATTTCTCTTTCCAGTACTTAGTTATTTATGGCTAGAAATGCAACAGAATCTTATATATTGACTTTGTATCTTGTAACTTTACTGAACTAGTTTATTCGAATAGTTTTGGGATGGCGTCTGTAAGGTTTTCTATATATAATATCATAACATCTGCAAATAGTGACAGTTTTCCTTCTTCCTTTCTATGTGAATGCTTTTTATTTCTTTTTATTGCCTAAGTGCTCTGGCTAGGACTTCTCATACTATTTTGAATAGCAATGGCAAGAATGGGCACGGACCACATACCTATTGGAGGTGGAGCTCCTTACGTTTAAAAATGATTTTTCAAATTTAAATTTGTACCCGTTCATTTTAAAGGTAACACAATTCTTATAGGCTCCCAGTGTTTACACTTAAATGATTTTCATTATAACCTTACCTAATGTAAACCAGCCATAAGCATGTTCTCTTTCTTCACAGCTATTAAACAAATAAAACATGAATACTGTTAGAGGTTGATCACACAACTACAGAACCAAGAGACTTTAGCTTTACAGCATTAACGAAGTGTGAATGTTGCTTTTTTCATAATTCTTTTTTAATGGTAAAAATATATATGTGTGTGTGTGTGTGTGTGTGTGTGTGTAGGAGCTGATGTTGCTTTGTCGAAACTATATCTCCACTCGCAGTGACAGGATGGGGCCAACCACACTGGAGCAAGTTTTTGGAACCAGTCTGCCTGTGTGTTCTGTGCGTAGTGAATATTCATCTTTCTCTCATGGCTATACTAGGAAGGCCTTTGTTAAAGCCGCATCGTGCTGCATTGAGCCCTCATCTGGTGCAAAATATCACTTATGTATTGTCTTAGTCCATTCAGGCTGCAATAACAAAGTACTATAGACTGGGCGGCTTATCAACAACAGAAACTTATTTTCATAATTCTAGAGGTTGGTAGTCTGAGCCCAGAATGCCAGCATGGTTGGGTTCCAGTGAGCGCCCTCTTCTGGGCTGCTGACAGCCCACTTGTCATGTCCTCACGTGGTGGAGAGAGAACTAGCTGGCTCTCTGGCCTCTCTGCTTGTAAGAAAGAGCACAGTTCTCACTCGGGAGGGCGCCACCCTCATGACCTCATCACCTCCCAGAAACCTTGCCTCCGGATACCATCCCCTTGGGGATTAGATTCCCACATATGAATTTCAAAGGGGCATACACATTCAGTCCAAAATATGTGTTAAGTCAGATTTGGTTCTTTACTCATTAGCTCATGATATTGAAAGTACTCACTTGCTAACAGAACTCAGTTGAGGCTGACGGTCAGATTATCTAGAATATGCCTATCCACTTAAAAAAAAAAATAGCACCCAAGTGGAACTGCAAAGTTTAAACCTTCTCATAGAGAAATGTTATACCCAAGTTAAACACTGTCTATTTAATCCTAACCCTCCCTCTGACTGTGCTAAGCCCTGAGGATGAGCAGACACTCTCCACTTAGGAAGTCCTTTTGCCACCAGCCTCTCCACTTCCCATAAGCCCCCTCAGCATGCGGAGAAGGGTGTGCAGAAGCTCTGTGTTCTGGAAGCCACTTAGAAAGTGCTGGGATCACCTAGTGACTCACTTTCACACTGAGGCTGGCTCCTTGGGACCCTGTGTCAAGAGACACCCAAAGCTGATTCTGGAACTTCATTTTTCACCCAAAAATCGGTTAAAGAAAAAAAAGTTGAGAGTAGAGATTTAAGCAATTTAACCAGTAAGTTATTTCACACATGCCCTTATTGAAACAAACCGCGATATGTTGTGCCATCGAATATAAAACTCGCCTACTCTTTTAAGAGAAAACTGAAGACTTTAAAAAAAAATGGGTTCAGTAGGTTGCTTCAGGCCCAGCCTCAGGCCTCAGGCCCCTTGAGGCAACCTGAGTAAGTAAAGTTTGAGAAACTAAGTGATTAATCACTCCTGCCATCGGCAAGTAGGGCAAAGCTCATTAGGAAATCTTCTCTTTCTAGGTGTATTTTCCTCCTTGGCTTTTTTTTTTTCCAACCAAAACCAGATGCCCCATGGGAGATGAGCTGTAGAGATTCTTAGAAATACATTCCCCGTTAGTGTGTTAAGTGTAGGCTTGTTTTTAAATGCAAATGCTTCTGAGAACCTCTTGCTTTTCCAAACTCTCTTAGTTCTTTTGGTCGCATAAGGGGGAGTGCCTATTTTCCATTCTGCTTGTATTTAATTACCTTTTTTTTTTTTAAAAAAAAAAAGAACACCACTTGGTAGTTTTTCAGCTAAGAGTTACAAGTTTGGGGTGGTGGGTGGGGTGGAAAGGGAACTCCTGAATTCCCAAAGATACACCTCAAATATTCAGAATTAGGACTCAGGACTCATACAAGACCCAGCTGGAAGTTCAGGTGCTACCTATCCATCTCCTGCCTTTCCCTACCCACTCACAGACACAAGTCAGGGAACAGGACAAGGGTTTTCACTTCTGTGCTTACCACTCATTATCAAAAGCGGGAAGTTCCAACATCAATTAGTGTCCCTTCTGTGTGGGGTGAAAGAGAGCTACCCAGGGTTATGCCAGCAAGTAGCTCTGGTGGCAGGGAGAAGGAGCCACATCCCCTTGCAGACTGCTCTCTTTCAGCCTATATGGGCAATATGTCCCCTTCAGAGTCAGAGTCCACCCCTAATGCCTTATAGTGGGTCAGTAACATCAGCCAAGCACACACACTAGACTGTATGGTTCTCTTGCCACTCATGTCAGTTATGACTCTAACGTGCCTTTCCTGAAGTCCCTCTACAGACATCCACAGTGGCTCTGGCAGACCCACGACAGACTTCCAAGGGACAGAATGGCCCTGGCACAAGATAACTGAGTTTAGAGCCTGTAAATACAGTCCTGAAACCTCCATCATCATATCATGTAAGAGAGCACAGCCCGACCCCTGGGGCCTGCTCTGCGCCAGGCTTGGTGCTGAGAGCTAAGGATAGAGAGATGACTAAGCACTTTCGTCTAGCCAGAAAGAGTGACCTACAAACCACTACAGGTAACTCTGGGGAGAATTATAAGAGAACATCTACACGAAATGTTGGAAGGGCACGGAGTGGGAAGGGAAACTTGCCTGGGGTGAGAGTTATGAAGAGCCACCCGCAAGGCCACAAAAAGGGGACCCCAAAGGTGAGGGCAGTGTTTGGGAAACAAGCTGTTTGGGTAGCACTCTCAAAAAGTGTTGCCATGTCCACATGTCACTTACCTAATATTTTACTTGATTCACTCTTCCAGCACTTACCTAATAGTTTACTTGATTAACTCAAAAGTTAAATATGTTTTTTAAAGAGAAGCTTTATATTATGACAATAATTGGAAAACTTGTGTTGTTTTCCATAAAAAGAAGCTAACTCTAGAAGTAATGAATGACAGTGAAATGGTGTCATTGAGTTCCAGCGAGGTCCAGTTAGTTACCTATTAAAAGTTCTGTCCCTGAGACCTGCTTGCTCTCTGTCACAAGAAGATTAACTTGTGTAACCGAAAGAATTGCAGGAATACAGAAATTGGTGATAACTTGCACACTAATTCAGTGTCATTTCATGCATGTGAAAATACCACCCAGATTGCCTTTCCCATGCTTTAAAATGCTAGATTAAATACAGTATTAAAAAGTACTGGATAAACTTGAATGTTTCTGTTAGGTCAAGGGGACATGGGACAGTTTAACCAGAACACAGACTAGAGGTGATGGGAGAATTGTGAAAGAGTAAACGTGGCACATTTTCATAACTGCGAAGTGAAATGTGATCAGAACCACCCCATTTGATCTAATAATGCACATGGAAGTCCATGGTAGAAATAATTTTAATTTTAATTGAAATTCTTTGATCTTCTTTTCATAACACTACAGAATTATAGTACGATTTTAAAAACCCTTTGTGTGGAAGGAAATGAAAGGAAGAATTCTTTATAGAGAAGGTTGCTATAACACCACATTGCAGGGTCATCCTGTGTTTATGTGTCTGTCTTCCTGCCACTGGGAAGGGATCTCCTGTTACTTTCCTCTGCCTCCTGAGTATGTGGGGAAGACTCAGGGAGTCGTTTTAGTACTCAGTGTTTGCTGTGAGAATGCCCAATCTGTAGGGTGGTGGGAGGGGAAGGAAAAAATCAAATACTCTAGTATGCATTTGACTTAGTTTTCTCAGTGTGAGACAATGTAGCATCGCAATTAATTTGACTTTAGAGAGAACTGAGTTCTCCTTATAAAGTGAGGATAGTAATAGCACCTGCCTCATGGAGTTGGTGTAAGGATTAAATGAATATATGTAATTAGACCGGTGCTAGCAATAGTAAATACTCAGTTGTTGGTAGCTATCATTATTTTTGTTGTTATTGGTATAATTACACACGCAAATGATCAAATGTTTGTATATAGTGGAAACTGAGTTTTTGCTGTCTATAATCTATTTTCCTTTCTCTAGATAGTATGGCCCTCATTTTCTTGGGGGAACCACTTTTCTCCTACTGTCAATCCATGTGATTTGGATGAGGCAGGCTTCAATCATTGGTAGCAACAACAAACACATGACCCACACCCTGGCCAATCAGGGAAGGCCACACTCCTGGCTCCAATTGGCTCAGTAATGGGCATATGACCCAAGCCAAGCCAATGAGAATTGGTCTCGGGACCTTTGCGGCGATATTGCGGAAAAGGAACTCTTTTCTACCGGGTAGTCTTGCCTCGTGGGCACCGGAAGTCTCCTCTGTACAGCTGGGGACAGTGATGGGGAAGCATTTCGGCAACTACCAAAAAGAAGCCCTATTCCTCACATATTTATAGAGGGAGCATATAAGAGTTCAGCTTCACTGTCCTGTCGTCAGAAGGTATGTAATTTCAGTTGGTGGGCCAGGAGGCAAGGGTATTACATTCGCCATTTCTTGCTTTTAAAAGCAGCAGTAACATTCACCTATCGCTTTGATACACACATACATGTGTCTTTGATGCTAAAACCCTACTGTTACTACTTACCTTCCCAGGATCAAGTCTAAGCCCTTTAACTGGGCACATGGTTCTTCACATGAGTGCCAAGCATTGTCCCATAAGTGCTTGGGAGGCAAAGATAAATAAACCGGCTTTCTACCCTCAAGCAAGAGAAACCCAACTCAAATGGGCTTACAGAGATTAAAATTAAAACGTATTGACTTATGGAGCTGAAAATTTCCAGGAACAGATTTGGGTATCACTGAATCCAGTTTAGATGATTTTCAGGGCATGGTTTTTTCCCCTTTCTCAGCTGCATTTTCCTCTTTGTTGACTTCCCTTTTGGAATCTCTCCTATTGGAAAATGGCCCCAATTTTTCCCCTTATGGGTGCTCCAAATTTCTTTCCTCTCCAATTCATGTTCAGAAAAATAGATACTCTTTAAACAGTTAGAAAAAAAGAAAAAGTCCTGCCTCTGACTCTTATTGGCCCAGATTGGGTCACATGCCCACCCTAAACCCATACAGGTTTGGAATACACTGACTGGCCCAAGTCTGGGTCTCAGGACCACCCTGGAGGAGGGGATGAAGCAGGCTCCATCAGAACCATATGGACTGAGTCAGGTTACAAGATGTGATGGAAGCAGAGGCCTCAACCTGTGTTTGTGAAGTGGGCTGTGCCTTCTTGCACCTCTGCCTTAGCCATGAGTAGAATATACCCTGCTCAGGCATATTGTTCTAAGGAAAATGAGAGACACTGGAGACAAACCTTGACTCATTCTTTAGCCTGGAGTGAAGTCTACTTGACCCCAACTGATATTAGCTATCCCGAGCTGACCTGAAGACACATGGGGAGCCATAAATTATTTGGAAATCATTTTCATATGTGTAGAAAAGTTTCAAGAGTAATCCAAAGAACATCTTTATTTGGATTTACTTCTTGTTAACATTTTGCCCAATTTGCTTTATCATTTTCCCTTCTTATATGTAGTTTTTTTTTTTTCGGAAACACTTGAGAGTAAGTTACATATATCATATCTTTTTACCTCTAAATCCATCAGTGTGTTTTACTTAAGAATAAAAACATTCTCTTTCATAATCGCAGCAGTTATTAACTTCAGGAAATTTCACATTAACAATATTTTTTTATCCATTCCACCATTCCTATTCCAATTTTATTAATTGACCAATAATATCCTTTATAGGATCATATTTATTTGGTCTCCTATAATCTGGAACAGCTTCTCAGCTTTCTTTGACATTTTTTACTAAGTACAACCTTTCTCTTCTTTTTATTATCACATGTCCTTTATTTGTATTTGATTGACATTTCCTCATGATTCCTTTTAGGCTTTGCATCTCCAGTCAGAATCCTACAGAAGTGACATTGTTATTCTCAGGGAATCCCATTGAGAGTCGCACGATGTCCATCTCATTGTTTGGTCAAGGTATTGTGCATGTTTTCTTCTGCATTATTATTATTTTCTGCTTGCAACAAATAAGCAATCTGTGGGGTGATATTTTAAGACAGTGCGAATACCCAGCTCTTAATCAAAACTTCCTTCATGTATTTAGCGTCCATTGATGATTTGTGCCTTAACCAGTCTTTACTACTGTCTTAGTCAGATCAGGCTGATATAACAGAATACCACAGACTGGGTGGTTCAAACAAGAAACATTTATTTCTCACACTGCTGGAGGCTGGAGGCCTGAGATCAGGGTGCCAGCATGGGCAGGTTCTGGTGAGAGCCCTTTTCTCTTTGTACCCTCACGTGACAGAGAGTCAGGGCTAGCTCTCTTCCTACACGGACACTCATCCCATCATGAGGGCTCCGCTCTCATTACATAATTACCTCCCAACAGCACCACCTCCAAACACTATCACATCAGGGCTTTACCATAGGAATTTGGGGTGGTGGGGGGGACACACACATTCAGTCCATAACAACTATTATAGTTGCAAAGTGGTGATTTTCCAACTCCAACGGTTTCTTCAGATCTAAATCTACTCTTCATTGCCTGCTCTGTGAAAATGGATATGGGCCCTTTAAATATTGTGCCTTTGCCAGTTGGCACAATGTTTAGCTTTGACAGTAGAGGGCACTGGAGAAACACTGCGGGAGGAATTGCCATCCTCTCCCTCAGTAGGCTTCCTCAGCATTGGGGAGCTTCTCCAGGGCCAGGCTCCTGCGAGGTGTGCATTGCTTAGCTCCTGCAGCCCAGACAGCTTCTCTCATGCAGCACCAGGCTCTTGCAGTGGCAGCAGCTCCTCCAAGGCCCAGCTCCTGCAAGACACAAGAAAGAGCCAGCAACACCTATCAAGCAGCCGTTTCCCAGCCGTTCCCACTTGGGTAGTTTCAGAGCAGAATCACTCTGCTGAGATATCTCCTATAAACAGCTTTCCTACAGGACAGATTTCCAGCAACTTCAGTGCTATGTCACAACACCTCTATGCTATTCACTAAACCAGGGCCTTGTCCTCTTTGAGAAGATCTGGCTCTTAACCCTAGGAGGTCCTCTTCCTTAAGTGTACTATCTTAGCCATAGAGGCATGGCTTCTTCTTAGCGTCCTCTGTTCTTTAGAGTTCTCTTTTTCCTTCTATAAAATTCAAATGTCAGATACCGAAAGAACTTTAAAGAGAAAAAAAACTATAGAAAAATATCTCTTGTAAATGTAGGTGCAAACTTGCTGAATAGAATTGTAGCAAATTGAATCCAACAGTATATTAAAAAGGACAAACGTCATGATCAAGTCAGGTTTATCCAAGGAATTCAAGCTTGGTTGAATATTTGAAAATCAGTGTGATTCATCGTAATAACAAACTAAAAAGGAAAAACCATATGACCATATCAGTAGATGCAAAAAAGCACTGACAAAATCCAAATCCATTTTTGATTAAAAAAAAAAAAAAAACCTTTCAGTAAACTAGGAATGGAAGGGAAATTTCCCAGTCTAATAAATGGCATCTATAAAGACCTGTGGCTAATTCTAACACACAACAACAAAAAATCCAATTAAAAAATGGGCAAAGGTCTTGAATAGAAACTTCTCCAAAGAAGATATATGAAGGGCCAACATGCACATGTTCAAAGTTATTAGTCATGAGGGAAATGCAAATGAACACTACAATGACATACCACTAATACTCAATAAGGTGGGTATAGTAGTAGTAATAATAATAATTCTCTTTATATTAATAAATATGTAAAATTCTCTATTCACAAATGATCACCTATTTAGAAAATTCAATGGAATCTCTAAACTAGCTAATAAATGATTTAGCAATGTTACAGGATACAAGGTCAACACAAAAATCAATTTTATTTCTATGTGATAGCAACAAATAAGCAGTAATTGGAATTACAAAAACAATCCCATTTTCAATAGCATTGAAAAATGAAGTCCTTAGGGATGCATTTGATAAAAGATATATGTAAGACCTGTGTACTTAAATCTAGAAAGCATTACTAAGAGAACTTAAAGCTGTAAATAGAGATATACTGTGTTCATGGGTTGGAAGATTCAATATTGTTAATATGACAATTTTCCCAAATTTATCTATACATTCAATGTAATCTCAATCAATCTCCCAGCAGGGTTTTTTCTTTTTTTTTTTTTGTAGAAATTGAAAAGATAATTCTAGAATTCACATAGAAATACAAAGAACCTAGTTTTCAAAACTACTTTGCAAAGGAAGAACAAAGTTGGAAGATTAATACAACCTGATCTAATGACTTATCATAAAACTACAGTAATCAAAAAAATGTGGTGTTGGCATCAAGAAATACAACTAGATCAATGAAACAGGGTAAAGAGTCTAGAAATAGGCCCACACATATATGGACAACTCTTTTTTTTTTGCTTTGCAAAGATGCACAAACAGTTGAGTGGAGAAGAGATAGTCTTTCAACAAATGTTGCTGACCAAATGGATATCTATATTCAAAAACAAACACAAAAAACAAACTTTGATCCATACTTCACACCATATACAAAAATTATCCCCAAACGGATAATACACCTAACTGTAAAACCCAAAATGATAGAGCTCTGAGAAGAAAACATAGACAAAAGGCTTTCTGACTTTGGATCTGGCAGATTTATTATATATGACATTGAATACATTATCCATAAAAGAACATACTGACAAATTAGACCACGTCAAAAATTTTAAATTCTGCCTTTTTGAAAGACACTATTAAGAGAATAAAAAGACAAGGGAAAGACTAGGAGTCAGTATTTGCAAATCATATCAAAGAGTTGTTATTTAGAAAACATTAACAACTCTCCAAACTCAATAATAAAGCAAACCATCCAGTTTACAAATGGGGCAAAAGATTTGAACATATACTTCACCAAAGAAGATATACGAATGGCAAATAAGCACACGAAAAGATGTTCAACATTATCAGTCGTTAGGGAAATGAAAATTCAAACTACAATGATATTCCAAACACACCTATGAGAATGGCTAATGTTAAAAACTAACCCAAACCAAGTGTTGGCGAGGAAGTGGAGGAGCTGGAGTTTTTCTACAATACTGGTGGGAATGTAAATCTTAAGACCAGAAAATAGTTGGGCAGTTTCTTAAAAAAAAAAAAAAAAAAAAGCTACCATAGGATTCATCTATTCCACTAGGCATTTATGCTACCCAGGAGAAAGAGAGGCATGTGCCCATACATAGACTTGTACATAAATAAATGTTCATAGCAACTTTCCTTGTAATCATGAACAACTGGAACATCACACGTATTCAGCAAGTGATTGGACATACTGGTGTATCCATACAATGCAAAACGACTCAGTAATTAAAAAGAATAAACCCTGTAATATGAATGAATCTCAGAATAATTATTCTGAGTGAAAGAAGCCATACCAAAAAGAGCACATACTGTACGGTTTAATTTACAGAAATTTTTAGAAAATACAAAGTACTCTATAGTGACATAAAACAGTGGTTGTCTGGGGATGGGTGACTGAGGAGGTACAGTAGAGATTAAGAAGCGGCATGAGAAAACTTTTTGGGATGATGGATGCATTTGTTATCTTGATTGTGGTGATAGTTTTGCAGGTGTATACATATGTCACATTTATCAAGGTATACTTTAAGTGTGTGCAGTGTAGTATATTTTTCAAAAGTCATGCTGGTTGCTGGCTGGGGAATGTATTATAGGAGGAGGCAGGAAAGGATGCAGGAAGGCTAGTTAAGAAGGTATTACAATTGCCAAGGTGAGAGATGGTGGTGGCAGTAAAGACTGAGAAAAAGTGGAGAGGCTCAATATATTTAATGGATAGCGTAAAGAAGACTTGATAATGGATTGAGTGTGGGAGGTGAAGAAGATGCAGAAATTGCCAATAACTTTTAGGTTTGGGACTTGAGCAATTGGACGAACTATGGTGCCATTAGTGGAGGATGAAAAAACTAAGGTAAAAAGAGGTCAGAGTGTGGAGAATTGAGTTTTGTCAAGGACCTGTGTTCCAGCTGTGGCTCAGATCGCACCAGGAAATGCCTGATGTGGGAGTTAAAAATGCTGGTTCCTGGACTCCCTCCAGACCCAGTGAATTAGAATCTCTAGGAAACTGATTTTAACAGGCTCCCCAAGTGACTGAAATCTAGAGTTTAATAGCTACTGGACTTGATTCTCCCTTCTCTTTTTCCCTCTTTCCTATTTCTTCTCCTTCCTTTCTTCCTTGCTAATTCTCCCTGGATAATAAGCTAAGTGAAGACGGTATTGGAGATATAATTATGAATACATAACACCTAACAACAAAGCCCCAAAATACATGAAGAAAAAACTATTGGAGCTAATAAGTGAATTCAGCAAGGTTACAGAATACCTGATCAATATACAAAAATCAATTTATTTCTATACATTTGTAAGGAACAATCTGAAAAAGAAGAAACAAATCTAGTTATAAATAGCAAGTTATGCTTTTATAATAGCATGGAAAAGAGTAAAATACTTATGAATAAATTGAACAAAAGTGTTGAGTCTCATACACAGAAAACTACAAATTATCATTGAAAGGTATTTGAGACATAAATAAATGGAAAGACATCCATGTTCCTGATTGGAAGATTTAATATTCTTAACATAGCAATACTCACCAAATTAACCTACAACTCCCAGTAGATGACTCAACACATTTCCCGTCAAAATTCCAGCTGTGTGTTTTTTTGTTTTGTTTTGTTTTGTTTTCAGAAATGGGCAAGCTGATAAAAATCATATGGGAATGTAAGGCACCCAGATAGCCAAAATAATCTTGAAGAGGAGAACAAAGTTGGGGGGCTAATACTTCCTGACTTCAAAACTTCCTATAAAACTACAGGAATCAGGACAGTGTGTTTCTGGCATAAGGAGAGACATAAAGACCAGTGGAATAGAATTGTGAGTCCAGAAATAAACTCTAACATTTATAGCTAATTGATTTTCAGCAAGGGTGCCAAGATAATTCAATGTGAGGAAAGACTAGTCTTTTCAACAAATGCTGGAATACTGGAAATCCACGTGCAAAAGAATAAAGTTGGATCCCTACCTCACACCATGTACAATAATTAATTCAAAGTGGATCAAAGACCTAAAAGAGCAAAAACTGTAAGACTTTTCAAGAAAAACAGGTATACATATTTGTGACCTTGGATTAAACAATGATTTCTTAGATGTGAGCCCCAAAGCACAAGTGATCCAAGGAAAAATAGGTAAATGGACTTCATCAAAATTAAAAACTGTCATGCTTCAAAGGGTACAAGATAGTTAAAAGACAAACCAGAATAGAAAAAAAATATTTGCAAATCATATACCTAGTAAGGGACTGGTGATCAGAGTATATTAA
This sequence comes from Macroglossus sobrinus, assembly GCA_004027375.1. NCBI lineage: Eukaryota > Metazoa > Chordata > Mammalia > Chiroptera > Pteropodidae > Macroglossus > Macroglossus sobrinus. Next base: position 47,051 of record PVKZ01003787.1, read on the forward strand.
GAACCATTACAACAATATATTTTTTAAAAGATCCTGTTTAAAAGTAGGCGAAGGATCTAAGTAGACGTATTTCCAAAAACAGATGTCAGTCCGGTCCATAAGCACAGGGAAAGACATTCAACGTCATTAGTTATCAGGACATGCACGTCAAAACCACAGCGAGACACTCTACATATCTGAAATGGCTGCACGATTTTCTATTCCGTTATTCATAGTTAGTGGGAATATAAAACAGTGCAGCGGTTTTGGAAAACAGCGTGCCAGTTCCTCAGAGGGTTAAACACAGAGGTACCATATGACCAAACAGTTCTACTCTTAGGTATATACCCAAAATGAACGTCCACACAAAACCTCGTACGTGAATGTTTGTAACAGCTTTATTCATAATAGCCCAAAAGTGGAAACAACCGGAATGCCCATCAACTGATGAATGGATAAACCAAATGTGGTCTAGCCACAAAGTGGAATATTATTCAGCCATAAAAAGGCATGATGGAAAAAAAAAAAGGGATGAAGGACTCATGCATGCTACAACATGGATGAACCTTGAAAACATTATGCTGTGTGAAAGAAGCCAGTCGTAAAAGACCACACAGGATTCTTTTTAAATAAAGTGTCCAGAATGGGCAGATCTATAGAGACAAAAAACAGATCAGGGCTGGGGATGGGGGTTGGGAGGAAATAGGGAGAGTGACTATTAATAGGAATGGGGTTTTTTTTCAGGGCAATGAAAATGTTCTGAAATTGATTGTGAATATACTCGAAACCATTGTACACTTTAAATTGGTGAAATGTATGGCATACAAATTACATCTCAATAAAGATGTAAAAAATAGAAAAGCACACATACACCCACACACAAAGAAGGCACTTTTCCACAGAAGGCCTTCGGTGGGTTAGGCCGCGTGCAGTAAGTTTAGATAGGTGAATCTGGACATAAAGACCCCCCGTAGAGTTTGGAGCATTGTTACCGCCTAATTTTACAGATGAGAAACTGAGCTATATAGAAATTTAAGGTCATATGGCTAGGACAGAATGGAAGTCAGAATCCAGCCTAAGAAATTGATAGAGCTGGAGCCCTTAACTGCCTCCATTACTCTGTCTCCCAGAAACTTGTCTCTCTCTGCTTTAAGATAAAGACAGGATGGAGAACACCCAAAGCCAAGAATCTCTCAGTGAGATTGCTCTCTCTTCCTAGCGCCAACTCCACAGTGCTCATCAGAAAGCACTCATCACTTGGGTGCCTACCATCTGTTTAATAGACATCGTGGAAGTCTTGGTTTCAGCAATTTCTACAGCAAAATTCAGGACAAAGCAATCCCTTTGAAGATATTCAGCAGGCGCCTTCTCTCCAGGGAAGTGATGTCTGTCTGCCTACGTGAATACTCAGCTGAGAATGATCAGCTAGAAGGCTCTGTGACACCGCCTGCATCTCAGAGCAACCTCTGCAAACTCAGAAAAACGTCTATATCCAAGCTCTTTTGAATGTTCACAGCTACCCTGGACAACACCAATTCATCAGGATAATTTTAACATAGCAGACTTCTGTTTCTCACAAGACATTTTTGTGCTTTAATGTAAGTGTAGGGTTTTGTTTGTTGAGCCCTCATATTTATCTGATTATCAAAGAAATAATACAAAGACCAAATCCCTGCAGTTTGGAATTTTCCGAGTTAGATTCCCACATATGAAATAATCCTAAGTCAAAGTGTGTTAACATTTTTAAAGGCTCTTGAGCCTTGTTGCCAAATTGCTTTGCAAAAAGATTGAACCAATTTACACTCCCACCAGCAGTGTATGAAAATATATTTAAATGCAAATTCTGAGTCTCAGAGAGTCTTTCTTAGGTATTTCACTTAAAAAAGATTTTAATGCTAAGCAAAAACTGACCCAGGATGTTAAAAAAAGAAAGTCTGATATAAAAAATGGAGCGGATAGTTAAAACAGCTCTTAGGCAGAAATAAGCTTTAGAAAGGTCCAAGCTGGATGATAAAAATTTTAAGGCTTCATGGCAAGAAGCACAATTCTGAAGGGACCATTAATAATTTGGCTTAGATGGGGATAGCAGCCGCCAAGAATGTCGGGCGTGGTCAATGTACCAAATTCCAGTTTAGAAAAAGCTGGTTATTTTATTTATTTACACTCCACGATGTTCTAAAGACGGTGTAAGATACCTAAAGGGCGGGGAAGTCGCATTGTGTCTGAATAATCAATCTCCTGAACATGAAACAAACCCACGCCCCTTGAACTACGGTCAGCGCTTATCTCTCGGCACACGGGATGCCTCGCCTTGGTAATCCGAGTTCAGCTTGCAACCACAATGACCGCCTCTATGTCTAATAATGGGATACAGTGATTTTAGGGGGCACAGGGTGGGGCAGGCAAGTGGGTACCAATCCGCTGAACCCTCCACAATCCAAAAGGTGCTGGGACCTCAACCGTCGGCCAGGACCCTTTTGCCAGTAACTTGGGAACTCCGGGTCCCCGCCGGCGAGTCTTCCATTACTACTACTCTGTGTCCCCCCTCCCACCCTAGGGGGAGCCAGAAACTCGACAGCGCCCTTCTCCACTTCGTTCTCACTTTTGTTCTTCCCTTCCTGCTCTCCCTCTCTTCTTTTTCCTTTCTTATTCGCGTCTTCCCCTCTACCTCCTCCGCGCCTCCTTCCCTGGCCTCTTCCCCGGGACCGATCCCTCCTTTCGCCTCGGTCGCTCGGGTTCCCAGCGCCCCTCACCTCCCCCTGCCCCGCTCCCCACCCCTCCCCCTCCGCTCGCAGCCTCCGCCGCAGCCAATCAGCGCGCGGCCTCCCGCGGCCCCGCCCCCCGGCGGTTCCGGGCGGGCCCGGCGGAGCCCGGGCGGCGGGTGCGGAGGGCGGCGCCGCGGGGCGGGGGCCGATGGGACCTGGCGGACGGGCGGCGCGGGCGCGGGGCTCGCCGGGACGCGGGCGCGCAGGGCTGTGAGCGGGCGAGGCGGGCGCTGCGGCCCACCCGGGATGGGCCAGCCCGGGCCTGGCGGGGCCGAGCCGGAGGCGAGGGCGGCACGCGGGCCGGGCCTGCGGGGCGGGCGGCCCGGGGGCTGAGGTAGAAGTGGGCGCGGAGGAAGGGGCCGAGCCAAGGCGGTGGGTGGAGCGGCGAGGGGGGCGGAGGCTGGGCCGCGGCGGGCGAGCGGAGCGGCGCGCCTGTCCGGAGCTCGGCGGCGCCGGAGGAGGCTGAGGCGGCGGCCGGCCCGGACTGAGCGCCCGGAGGTGGCGGACGAGGCGCCGGGGGCCCCCATGGGCGGGTGTGTGGGCGCCCAGCACGACTCCTCGGGCAGCCTCAACGAGAACTCGGAGGGCACCGGAGGTAGGTGAGCGCCAGGGGGCAGCCTCGGCCCCCCATTGTTCTTGGCCAGGCCCGGCCACCTGTCCCGGCCCCTGCGGGCCCGCGGGGAGCGCGGCCGGAGCCCCCGTGCCCCTTTGTCATCCCCTCCTGCACGTCACTCCCCCGCCCCGCTTCCGGCCGCCCGGCCGGGGGGTCGTGCCCGTGTCTCCCGGCCCCCGAGAAAAGTCCTCCGCGCACCGGGCGTGGAGCCCTCCGCCTCCTGACCCCGCCGCCCCTGCTCGCGAAACTCGGTCCAGAAACTGCCGCTCTGGCCACCTCGCTCCCTCTCCAGCCCGTTTAATTATTCAGGAACAGGATGGCGGCGCTGGGGCTGCAGAACAGCGAATTGACGGGGGGTTGGGGAGGGGAGCCTAATGCATTCCCTCCGTCGGGCCCCGCCACATCTCTCCGCACCCTTCCTTGTTCAGCAGAGTTGGCTGGGCTCAGCTTTCCCGAGTTTCAGATGACAGCTGCCCTGGTTGGTTCCAATTTGGCCATTTAAACCTGCAAGTTTCTGGAGCTCGGTCGGGGAAGTCTCAAGTGGCCACAGGCGTTATTTTAACGAGGGGTGGGGAAACGGCCTGCCGGAGTAGAACGTGGCTCCTCGCTGCAGCGTGCGGGTGTTGGGCCAGCTTGCTGTCGGGGTGGGCTTGTCAGATTCCTATCTGTCTTACGTAAAGGTAAAGATGTAGGATAAAAGTACAAATACATGAGTCCAACTCCTCACTAGTATCAGTTCTTTAAAAGTTTTCTAACACGGAACGCACTTTATTATAAATAGCAGTTTGCTGGGGGAAAGTTTTTTAATTCAGTAGGTGTTGTAGTATAGGGCGTAATAAAATTAATTTCACCTTAAATGACCTTTGCCCAATCTATTCTATACCTTGTGTGCTGCTTAGAATTTTCAACAGCTTCTAGGCATAGCAAAGATGACAGTGTTGGTTTTGTTGCAACCTTCTGTCAGATGTCTCAAAATGTGGGGCGTATTTGTAAATTCCTAAACTAAATCGTTTGGGGATTAAAGGGCTTACAACTTTTTCTTAGTATGCTAACAGTTATTGCTTGTCCTGTTACTTCAGCTCCATCTATAAACCATGTACACCTAACTTTTGGCTGATGAATTTCCTGAGTTACGTGATGTTTGACCTTGCCACTTCATTATAATCTGTGGGTATCCTGAATGACTAAATCCTGGGCAGATAGGTTGAGAGCTCAGTGAAGTGTTCATTGAAAAAAAATCGTCCATGGAAACTCAACTGTATAGTGCATTTTAAGTCCTAACATTATTACTTGGTGGCCTATAATGAGTGACAACAAAGCAGGAAGATAAAACGGGTGTGATTTAAAACAGCCTTGGGTCAAGGTCAAATAGGGGGTCATGATGATCCTCCCTGCCATTTAGGTGATCATTAATGGTACTCAAGTATATTAATATTTGTCATAGGCGGTGTTTAGTTTTAATTAAATTTCACACATTTTAAAATAATAATACACATTTTTCTCTTCTTGGTAATGAAATTGAGCCAATTTAAGTCTTTTGCTAGTGTGACTTGTGACCAGCCGGGCATTATTAGCACGGGTTTTTGAAAGTGTGAAATCTTAGCTTTGGGTAATTTATTACTAGTGGCATCTAGTTAGATAGCTATAGTATCAGTTTCTGATACTGAGTTTTTGACCTTCAGCTGCGTTGTATACCTTTCTAAATTAAAGTTTAGAAAAAAGGAACATCGACCACCAAACCTCTTTATTTTCTTCTGGAGTGAAGACATGGCCTTGATGTCACCGGGGTGGAGGAAGGAGCTGTGTGGGATAAAAGGATTATTTCTGGAATTTAATCTTGGAAGCTTTACTTGCCATTATCATCATGATAGTTAAGAGTTAATTATGGTTTAAAGGAATTTGCCCAGGTGAGCGTTTCAGGTTAACATGTTAAGTAGTTCTTGCTTATTACAATAGGTTTTTGTTGGGAAGGGGAAGACTATTTTTCCTAAGGGTGTTGGCACAGATCCTTTGCATTTCAAATGTACAATGGTGGTTAGTAGCTTTCATTTGGACATACTGGGTTGTGAAAAATTCTTTTATCAACATGGAGTAAAATACAATCTTTCTGATGCTTTTCATGACATTCAGTTACATTCACAATGTTATTCAAGCGTCACCATTTTAGAATGGCAGATACTTGTGTATATATCGAGAAAAACTTAGTTACCAGGTGAATTACTGCTTTGAAGAGTTTTGGGAAATTTTTGCAAAAGACTAAAATGAGGAAATGACTTAATTCACATAAGAGTCGTGTTATCTATTGTTTTGGAATCATTTGTTGCATCTTTCTCTGGCATACTTTGCCTAGAATTCAGTTTTTGAATTTTAGCTGCTTTGACTATTTTTTAATGCCTAATTAATCAAGGCAGGTATATTATAGAAATAGAATATTTAACAGTTGTCGCAAAATTCCATACTCCTGGGATTTCCAGTTGTTTTGACATTTAGGTAGCATGTTCTGAATGGTTCTCTTTCTTACGGTGACATTGTGATGCTTGGTTTGGCACTTAGGACCTCTAGCCAGGCTTTAGCCCATGGCATGTGCTAAGGAATTAAATCTCTTGATTTTTTTTTTTTTAAATAAAAACATGTAGGGTAAAATAATGAAATTAATTGAAGACAGCCAACTCTTTATTTTGTTCACCTCTTTAATGACCAAGTGATGCACAAAGCGATTTCTCACTTTCTGGGTTTGTCCTTTTTTCCATACACTCAGTGATATCTCAGGGGACTGACCCTGGTCGTCACAAGTTTCCAGGTTTACATGAGGGAACTGAATGCTGGACATTCACTTTTAAATTTCAGAATGTCTTGAGAATATCGTGGAGTTCTTTAGGATATCCATTTCTCAGACACCTCGCAGCCTTACAGACACCTCCTTGATGAGTAACAATGGTTTCTGAATAACAGCCAAGCAGTATTTATTATGTAACAGGTACTGTGCTAAGTGATTGTGCTCTCTAATTTCATATTCAACAACTCTGGGAGGTGGATAGTATCTCTGTTTTACAGATGAGTTGAAGCCAGGAGAAATAAAGAACTTGCTTAACATGGCATGGCATATAAATGGCAGTCAGAACTTGAACTCAAGGCTATAACAGTTTTTATTTCTAGTTTCATTTTTTAATTGTAGTAAAATACATGTAAAATATATTTTAACCATTTTTAAGTATACAACTCAGTGGCGTTAATTATATTCACAATGTGAAACTATCACCACTATGTATTTCCAGAAATTTTCATCACTCCAAATAGAAACTCTGAATCCAATAATTACTATCTCTGTTCCTCCCCACGGTAACCTCTAATTTATGTATTTTATATTTGCCTATTCTAGATATTTCGTATAAGTAGATTCATGCAACATTTATCCTTTTGTTTGTGGTGTATTTCACTTACCATATCTTCTAGGTTCATCCTGTCGTTGCAGGTATCAGTACTTCATCCTATTTATGGCTGAATACTGTTCCATTGTACGTATATGCCACATTTTGTTTATTCATCGGTTGATGGACATTTGGGTTGTTTCCACTTTTTGGCTATTGAGAATAATGCAGCTATGAACTTTGGTGTACGAATAGCTATTTGAGTCTGTTTTCATTTCTTTTGGAAATATACCTAGGCGTGAAATTGCTGGGTCATATGGTAATTCTATGTTTACATTTTGGAGGAACTGCCAGGCTTTCCCAGGATGGCTGCCCCATTTTACATTCCTACCAGAAATGTGCAAGGGTTCCATTTTCTTCACATCTTCAGCAACATTTGTTATTTCCCATTTTTTAAAGTATACCCATTCTAGTGGTTGTAAAGTGGTATCCCATTGTAGTTTTGGTTTGTATTTCTCTAATGACTAGTCATATTAAACATCTTTCATGGTGCTTTTTGGACATTCATATATCTTTTTTGGAGACATTTCTAAATTTTTTTGTCTATTTAAAAATTTTTTTTTTTACTTACTGAGTTATAGTTCTTTATATATTTTGTATATTAAGCCCTATCAGAAATATGATTTGCAAATATTTTCTCTCATTTGTAGATTTCCTCGATAGTGTCCTTTGCTGTACAGAAGTTTTTAATTTTAATGAAGTCCAATTTATTATTTTTTTTGTTGTACTTCTAATTTCAGTTCTAAGTGTATATTTCATCCTTTACCGGTGGGGAAAAAAATCTATAACCAATAATTCACAAATCTTATAACTAACATTTGCTTTCTTAACTCTGAATGGAAAGCTGCTTTAAGTTTATTTCCTCTGTCTAATGTGGTGAAAAGGTTGATTAGCAGTGAAATGGTTCTTAAAAGGTTGACAGAGGTGATTCATAAACCCACTTCAACTTCTTAAGACATGATTGTTGTATTTTCTAGAGAAGCATTTTACAATCAACAAGTATTGAATAACCACAATGTACCCAATGTTCTGTCGGTTGCTTTTGTTCCCAAAAAAAAGGAATCATGATCCTATTTCTTGAGTATGTCAAAATCTTTTTTTAGGAAAGCCTAATAGAATATGCACATATGAAACAATTATAAAACACTGTATAAATGTATAAAAATACCATAGGATAAATTGTGCAAGTTCTGAGGGTGTAAAGGAAAACGAAATATCTCAGCTGCTCAAAGGTATGAGGTGTGGCCCTTCAAACAGCAGCATTAGCATCACCTGGGAGCATGTTAGGAATGCAGAATCTCAGGCCGACCCCCTACCGAATCCTGTTTGCATTTTAACAAAACTCCCCAATGACTTCTGTGCATCTTAGTTTCAGAAGCACCTTTATGGGATTGCTTACAGTGGGAAGAGACTAGTGTGAGGAATTTTTTAGGGGAAAAAATGGCACGAGTCGGTGATTTATTGGATGTAGGGATATAGAAAAGAAAATAATCCCATGTTGTGAACCCAGGTGACCAGGAATATTAAGGGAGCTTGGCAGGTTTTGGGGACTGAGAAAGCACTGTCTGGGGAAAGCCGTAGTTCACCTTTCAGTATGTTGAGGATTTGTTGATGGAAGAATTTTTTAAGTGAAATATTATTTAGGATGGTGCAGGAGTTCAGCTATGGAATGCCTAGATGGTCAGTATTGTGAATGTGGATTTTGGAGTTAGCTGGAGGAGGTTGATTGAAGGTATAAAAGTGAATGACTAGGTGAAAAGAAAAGGAAGATACTTAGAATGGAGTGATGAAAATTTCACAAAAGGTGGAGAAATGAGAAATCACCTCTCAAGGCCTGACCATAGTAGGTGCCTCGTATGCTGAAGTTTGTTGAATTATTGGCAACCATAAGAAAACAGGTCTGCCTGTGAAACTAATAGATCTGATTGATGATATTTGAACAGACCATCCTTACAATTTCAGAAAATAATTTGATTTAACTTTTCATTCATTGTGTGGTATTTGCAGAAATTGTAGCTGTGGTTTGTTACATCCTAACACAAGATAGAGTTCTTGGGCATCTGACTCCAGAATATCCCAGCAGCCCTTTTGATTGAGGTTGGTGTACTTCATAGAAATACATTCTCTACAAGAAGTCATCTACTTTCTTCATCAGGACTGTCATGCGCATGTCCTCGTGTATCTTTTGAGTGTCCCATATATTACTTCTACACATCATCTAACTTGGTTCTTCACTGAGTTTTTTTATGCTTCTACTCTTAGGCCTGTGCCTATAATAAAAAAATGAAGCAGAACTCAGCGGGAGGAGGACTGAAGATTTAGTCTCCTTTTATCCTATGTGCGACAGGGGAAGTAAAACATCTTTCAGAATATCTGGGTTGGTGAGCTCTAGGGCTTTATGAGAAGGATGCATACAATTTCATACCAATCGGAGAGAGACGTCTGAAATAGGAGCCATTTACTTGATTTAAAACAGGGCGGCTGATTTTCCTCGGAGTGAAGTTGTGGGGAGCGGACCAAAAGGAAAATTGGCATCAAGTGGTGGGTATAGGTTGGAAATACAGTGATACTCTGGGGGAGTAGGTCTGGTAGATATGAGAACTGAATTTAGGTCAGGGGAGCGAGAGCTGGAAAATACTGGGATATGGGGAAAGCTGAATCCTCTTTGGGAAGATATTTAAGCCCTTGAGTTTACATTAAAAATTGACGTGGGATTTGTAGCTCCTGCCTAATTAGCTACCTTCATTGGGCTAGTCTCACTCTGTTTTCCACTTTCTACCAAAAAAAATTAGAACTCTGATGTTTCCTATATTTATAAGAAAATTTATATTTCTATATTATTTTCTGTAGAATGTAGTATGTTTACATATAAACATTTACATATTTTTCTCCTGTGTTTTATATTTTCAACATAAGGGTTGAAATTTTTTCCCAGTCAAGATTATCTTGAAATTCATGTTGGAAAGGCATTTTTAAAGATGAGTCTCCCTAGTTTCATATTAAATGGGCTGTTTTCCATCTCTGATTTTATTTAGGAATAAGTTGCCGGTGCTGTATACAATGGAAAGAAGCTTTAAGCCATTAAAAACGATAGGAATCTTTATTGTTCTGATTTTTGATAGCCCTAGTCTATAACACGTCTCTTATGGAGAAATCTTAATAGATTTTGTTTTTAAATCAATCTGATCTTCTTACTGTAAATGCAAAACTTTGGCAGCACCTTGTTAGTACTATACCCAGGTCGGTCTTCTAATGAGAACGATTATTGAATATTAATCACTAGTAAGGAACTTTTGCCTTTACATTAATGATTAGTTATCTCTCTCCTGGTTTTTGACAAAAACACAGTTTGTCTTGCAATCAAAAAGCATTAGGTTGATTTGGTAAGCACCATGATCATCATAATTGGGCATGATGAACAGTTTGCTGATTTAGTGATTCTCTCATTTTTCTTACTGCAGACCACCTGAATGGTTTATCTTCATTTGGTGGACCATTCCACCTGATTCCTCCCGCCGCCCCTCACCATTTCTACCCATCTTTCTGCTCCTGCTTATCTGGCAGTATGAGCTTGACCAGCAAGCTCCTCTTGATTGACTGGTAGTTCAAGGACCATAGGTTGAGGCTTTACTAACGTGTATGTGCTGAAAGATGCATTTGTGTGTTTTGCATCAGCTACTTTGACTTGCAGTCAGCAAGAATCAAGTTTGTTTCTTAATATAGTCCATCCATATATTGAGCTGAGAGGTTAAATATTGCTGAGTATACTATTGGGTGTCATAATGCCTTATTTTTGCATGCTTGCAATAGAACTTTGAGAAGTTTCCATTATAGCTCTTGTTTTCAGAAATGAAATTTCTGTGCAAGTTAGTTACCTAAGAAAAACTGTAAAAGTCATCTAAATGCATTTTACTTGATTGTGGGGTCTTGACGATATACGTTTGCTGAAGACTAAGTAATGAATTAGTGACTTTTGAGCTTCTCTGATTAAGTTCTTACTCTCACAGGAAACTCTTCAGATAATTTTTCGCATTTACTGTAATCAGCTTGTAGGTATAAGCAAAGTCAGCCTGCTTCTTTGTCTTGGTTCAGATAGCTTCCAGTCTGTGCTATGTGACAGTAGTATCAAAGGGGCAGAGTAACAAATAGTCCAGGTCATTTAAGTTACAAATCTGCTTCATGATAAACTATCACTTTCAACTCTGGGCAAACACTTTATTTTTTAGGTGAGTTAAGATGGTTCTTCTGAAACTTTTAAAAATAGCCTCCATTATTTCTGCCTGCCAGCACTTAAAGCTAACTAGAAGTAGAGAGGTAAGTAAAGCCTGCTCTATGATATCAAATAGTTTGTGGTCTAATAGAGGAATCATACATTTAAATAATTAGGAAAAGTTTAAAAGTCTCTATAACAATGAAAAAAGTAGTATAAAGTTCAAGGAGTAATGCAGAGCAGATTCAGAAAGCTTCACTGAAGAGGTGGCATAAGAAGTTGATCTTGAAAGATAGTAGATGAAGAAGAGGCAGAGGAAATTCTGTATGCAAGGAAATTGTATAGAAATATGAAAAAACATGACCTTTTGGGGGACTGGCAAGAAGTTTGTGGAGGTGAAATGTGAAGTTGTTAACATATGTTGTCAGCTTTTGGAAAGCATAATTGCCATAAACCAAGTTTTGAGACAGTATTGTAAGTGATACTAGTTAAGTGGTTTAAAATTTTTTTTTGCCTTTTGTGCATCTAACAGTTAAACTAATTCTCATTCACTGTTACGTTCTGAGGTTATTTTATACAAATTTCTGAAGTACTAGGTTGTTATAGTCTTTTAACAGATCTTTATCTTTTTGTAATTTTAATGGTATTGTCACATTTTAAGCATAAGAGATGCATGTAGTTTTTACATGCACGTGTATGTGTTTGTCCCAGGTCAGTCTTTGTCTCTTGAGCCCTAGTTTTCTGACATATGGAAAGAGTTTAGGCTAAGGTTCTGCAGACCTGCCAGAGTTTTAATCTGCATTGAGAAAAGGCCTGCATTAGCTGTGGTACTTTAAGCTCAGTTTTTTCCAGTTTTGAAGAAAGAAAATGGATTAGATCATCTTTATCACGATTACAGCTAATTCTTTTTTGAAACATTTTTAGTGACAGTTTTCAAATATATTGAAAAGTTAGAAGACTCTAGTGAAAAACACTTGAATACTCATCACGTAGATTAAACAAATACACACACTGTTTAACTGTTTAAAAGTGAGTACGGATACCATGACACTTCCAACATGCATCCATTAGAAAAAAATCGTCCTTTATAGCAATAATACCATTATCATGCCTAAGACTGTTATTTTCTAAGATCTAATCCATAATCAGAATCCCCCCATCGTCCCCAAAATGTTTTATAACTATCAAACTAGGATCTAATCACCATTTAGACATTGCATCTGTTGGTCTCTTAATCTTTTTAAATCTGGAACTACCCTTCCCCCCTTTTTTCTCTATGAAATTGATCTTTTGAAGAGTTGTAGAATGTATCACATTCTGGATTTGTCTGCTTGTTTCTCTGTGGTATCATTTAGTGTATTGCTCGAGCTGTGTATTTTCTTTAAACTGGAAATCAGGTAGATCTAATTCTAACAGATGTGATTGTTTCCAAAAGTAAAGTGGATCCAAAATCCAGACTTTTCCCAGTCCCTTTTTGTTAATTTCCAACACTAGGATAATCTATTACTGAATAAGTCTGAGTCTTTTTTTATTTTCCCATCCAGAAATAATACTGCCAGCCTCTGAGCTCCATAGTACTATTCTTAGAATATTGATTGCCCTTCTCCTGTTTTTCTCTTAACTGTATTGAAGAATAATTGACAAATATAATTGTGTATATTTAAAATGTACAGTGTCATGATTTGATATACACTGTGGAACTATTGCCAAGATCAAGATAATTAGCATATTCATCACGTATTTAATTCTTTGTATGTGGTGAGTGTTTAAGATCTATTCTCACCCTGCAAGTTTCAGTTATACAATACTATATTATTAATTATCACTATACTGTACAGTAGGTCCTTAGAACTTAATGCTCGTTGTAACTGAAAGTTTGTACCCTTTGATCTACATCCCCCTTCTCCCACTTTTACAGAAATCTTATATCATGGTTATTTTTGTATATTACTTCCCAGAATTTAAGCTGCATTGGACCTGGCATAGCGACTTCAGTTCTCTCATAATACTTTAGGCTCAATTAACGATTGTGTGAAACACATCTTTGACTTTATAATGATGTTAGTGAGAAAGTAATAGTCCCCTAGTAGAAACTGAATTCTAGGACCGGAACTTTGTTAAATAGGACCATATAGAGTAAGGAAAAGACATGGGAGTCAAAACCCTTGAGTTCTAGTTCCACCTTTGCCTTTATATCCATGACCTTAAATATGTCACTTGACTTCCTGGTTTCTTTTTTTTTTTTTCCCTCATCTATAAATTAGCATGTGGCATGAGATCAGTAAAATCAAGTTTTTAACAGCTGAACCTTCTTTTTTAGGCATATCTTGTATTGACCACTAACACATCAGCCTCAGTGTTTGATTTCCTTTAATTTTTATTATACAGCCACTAAACAATAAAAATAAGTGGTTTAGAGTCTCATGAAGTTCTGTAGATTATTTTAAGCTTGAATCACTATTGCTGTCATGTTTATTTAAAACTTAAATACTAACATGGCTTGCAGTATCATGGCTTACGTTATGTTTTCACTACACATTGTTCAGTTACTTTTTATGATGAGAGCGTATCTTGAGCAGAAGCATCTGAGCTTGCTGTGACATTTACTAGAGCCCAGATATCCGTGTACTGTGTCAGTGTGTTCACTGGCACAGTGTTACATGAGTGGACGTGTATGTGCTTGTACTAACAGAAGGCACCGTGGAGAGCTGTGGTTTTCCCAGGCGGTGACAAATTTACAAGAAGTTCCTTAAGTTTCACATATGCGGAGAGATGACGAGAGCCTCATTCCAGTGTCTTCGCGATCATTTTGATCCCGCAGCACAGGCTAACACGTTTTAGGGTGCTCTTTATGTTTGAAATTTAACATTTGATGTGTGGTGCTCTTTATTATTGTTCTTAAAAATGGCAAAAATATATTTTACAAGATAATTTGAATTATATTAGTGGAACTCTGAAGCAGGTATTTCTTTTGCTTCCTTAAGTTCTTTGGAACCAGTTTTAAAAATCCTAAGGATCTAGTCACTCTAACCAAAGGTGTTTCCTTATTTAAACTGAGAACTTTACCTCTCAGCCCATATGAAGCTGGAAATGCACGTTGGTACTGGTAGGCCTGCTCTTCCTATTTCTGACATGGCTTCACTTTTTTTTTTTTTTTCATTTTTATCTTGGGCATAAAATATTTTAGCTCTTTGCCTACATTTGGGGCAAACTTGTGTTTAATCTTTTGGAAGTTTGGACAGGGAGTGCATCATGAAGAAGGAGTAGATGGATGAGATCTTGTGTTTGAAAGATTTGTTTTGACTGTGGCTTATGAAGGAGGAACCACCATCAGTTGAGATGCTGAGAAGGATGTGTTAGGTGAGGTCTGGTGTCTGCCATGTTTGTTAAAGTCTGACTATTGCTTCTGAGAAATGGACTATATTAAGATGAAACATAGAAGGGATGTCAATAGACGATCTTTGCATCTAGTGAGTAGGTTTTGTTTCTTCCCATTTCAGGGCCTTTGGAGTGCTTTACGAAAGACTGATCTCACTTTGAGGTCAGCACTATCCATCCTTTATCTTCCAAACCCCCTTCCTCCACATCAAAACTATAAAGAGCATTGTGTTTTTTTGGGGAAATTTATTCAGTTATGCAAATATGACTAACATGTATAACTTTATAACATGTCTTATGAGATATTTAGGAATGCAAATATATTTCACACTTTTTTTTTCTTATTAAAATCTCCCTATAATTGCACAACAAACATACACTGAGTATACTTGCATGACATACTTGAACTTGTATGTACATATCTCAACAGGGCCTAGCACAGTGGCTTATAAGTATTAGGTACATACTATTTGTTGACTTAGTGGATCTTACTGAAGTCATTAAGTAATGGCTTCAGTCACTTAAGGTTTACAAATATAATTAACAGATATGTGAAAAGAACCATGATTGGGATACATTGTTGTACTTTTTGGTTTTAAAAAAATCTTCACATAACTTTTTCTTGATTCTTTCTTAGGACCCTTCGACTTTAAGAAAGGCTGATATTACTATTACCACATTACAGGAGAGGAAACTGAGACACAGAAGTTTTGATCTGAATAAGGACTAAAAAGAGTAGCCCAAACTGTCTTCTGTTTTCTCATTCACTATTCTCTCCACAGATGGTGAGGGGTTTCGGGTGACTTCTCTTTCCTTGTAGCAGAAGTGTGTGTGAGTGTTTTCCTTCGTGGCAGTAAACACAGTTGAGCTGAAGTTAATGGAATGTGGTTCTTAGGACTTGTGCCCATACTGCAACATGGAGGTGGCAGCAGTGAAAAATGATGTGGGTAATTGTCTTTGATCTTAGTCAACAAATTATATTACATTTTGCAAGATAGAAATTTTGAACTAAGATCTTAATTATCTAGATGAAATGGAAAGAAGTAACCTTGCTCGTCTTCTTTTGTGTCCTTTTACTCAGTTATCTTGCTTTCCATCATTACCTATGCTGCCTATCCCAGACTGAAATGTTTTGATCTTAAAACTCAGTTTATTCAAGCTTGACTTGAATTTAGCAGTTGAACTGTGTAGAGAAACAAGTTCCTCAAAGTACAAGGAAGGAAGGCTTTGTCTGATCTGGAGAAAGCTTACTAAAGTCTTGCTAGGCCTGTGTTAGGCCTGTGCTCTTACATCACCCTTAGTGAAGTATGAGAAAAGCCATCTGCCTCGAACCATAAAGTCGTGCTTGTCCTGAGGGGCGAGTGGAAGGAGGCTACACGATTGGTACATCCAGCCGTTACAGGATGAGGACTGGGACCCAGAAGTGACCGAGGGGAGGTCTGTACTTATGATATCAGCATACGGACCTTCGGAGCCACCTCCTGTTTTTATAGCTGATTAAAGGAGCAGAGACCATCTCTCTCCTGGGGTGTTTCACTCAAAAGGGGTTGGGGGAACCTATGGTGGTCCCATAATACAGTTTCACTGTCATACCTTGTGCTTTTTCTGGCAGTCACCGATACATTTCTGCCTTGGACTTCAGTTACCCTGGAAATAATAATTTTAGCTTGGTGATTAAAAAGCTTTTGGGCCTTTGATCATTGTTATGTTGCCAAAAATTAACACAGAAGGCCTATTGAACAAATTCTTATGTGAAATTGGCTTTTGCTGCTCTGGGTTTATGATGGTTACATCATGGCACAGATATTTTTCTCTTCCTAAGTGACTCAGAGTAGTTTATATGGCCTTTAAATTCTCATAATTTTGAAGTGAAAAAGTCAGATTCGCCACTACTTATAACAAGAAGGACATACTGAAAAGTAGCTGGAGAAACCACAAAATGATACCCAATACTTCTGGAATGAATATTGAATTCTTAAGTCACTCCTAAGCTGTAACAAGAGCTCTGAGAAGGGGGAGAATTGCTTATCTGTTATTGAATGAAATGCAATACTCTTAGAAGCAAGAAGGAGACTTACCTTTTTTACATCGGATGGATCATGGGGTAGAAAACAGGACCTTGTGCACGTTTGTATTTTTGTTTTCTTCATACTGACACTAAATGTACTGACTGGAAGTTAACGATGTATGTGCATAAGGCAAGTAAGTGACTGAAAAGATAACTTTCTTTTTCTGTTCCAGATAATCCTTTAGCAGTTTAATAAGGGGATAGTAAATAGGGTCAATTTAAGTTTCAGTGTTAAAGGTCGGTGTTTAAATTCGGGATAAGGATGAATACTGAAAGTCTTAAGTAGGAAGTTTCACCATTTGTCAGAGGAAGAAGTTTTCACATGAAACACTGAGGCAGATTAAAGAAAATTAAAATGTAGAGTAAAATTGTTTCCATTGGTAAATCTGATTTAATAAAGTATAAAACACATTAGGAAGTTATTTCATAGTAAAATCTTGGGAAATGCTATGTAATTTTAATAGATAGGAAAGTATTGATTTAATGTAACGATACCTTTGCATTTACTCCTGATAGAATCTAAAAGCCTCTTAGAACATTGCTAAACTAAATAAGTACCCCATCAGAAATTCAGAATGGAGCACTTGTAAGATCACTTTTTGCTTTCTAGGTAAGAAAAGAGAATAATTAAAGCTTTGATTCCTGTACAAATAACACACACATATTTTTATATGTATATAGTATTCATTATATATACAGTATATACAACATTTACACTGTATATACAGACATACAACATGTATGTACATACACATATATACATATACATACTATATGTTCATTATTATTTATAATCTCTTGTTTCATATGACAACTTATTTAGAACTGAACCTTTTACTATATTTGTGTTCATTTTAAAGCTTTTTTAAAACTGAAAAAGTCAAAAAGCATATTTAAAAAGAAGTAAATCACATTTGTCCTGCCACCTAACACATTTTGGTGTACACCCTTTCAGACTCAGGGTATATGCTTGTGTGTATGAGAGAGTGAGTGAAAAAGGGTTCCTATGTTCAGAGAAGTGTGAAATGCTTTTCGAGGTCATTGCAGCTATGGCTTCTAGAGCAGTTTGGCTTTAACTGATGTTGTTGCTGTGGGATGTAAATGGATTGTCATTGTTAGCTTTTCATTTTTAGAGGGATGGTCAGTATTTTTTCTAAAATTGACCTGGCCCTCTGTTTTAAAAGTTAGGGATTAGTTGAGTCAACACAACCATGTGAGAGATGCACATTCCATGACCTAATCTTGAGAAATGTAGTGTAAACTAGAGCAAAGAGAATACCTCACTGTGATTGGGCAGGTTTCCCAAGGCTATTATGAGGCACTTTGCAAGAATATAGTATTTCTTAACTGTTATTGAGAATACTTCCTTCTGAACAGTACAGTTAACCTAAAAGTAAGGTTTTTGTAATGGTGATAATTAACAGATGAAATTTAAAAGGATTGGATGACATCCGAGATATCTCTCTCTTTTCCCAGGAATATAACCCAAAGGCAATACAGTTTCTAGTAGTTTTTCTGTTACTTTGCAGCAAATTTCACTTTCTTCATGATTTGGTAGGGAGATAGAGAATTTGATGTTCGAGTCCTAATTCTGCTCTACATTTTGTGTCAAAATTTTGAGCAGGCCAAAAATACCATGATGTTCTATGTTTTCTTGAACCTACTCTGATTTCTTGTTCTTGAAAGCAAGAGGGCTTAGAAATCCCATTCAAGGAGGAGGACTTGGCAAAGGAACAAAATTTCATGTAAAAAGTGTTTACCTACTTTTTTTGCCAGGCTCTTAACAAACATTAGAATTTCTCAAGCAGCAGAGACTTCAGATTGAAAAGGGAGGCCACCTTGAATAAAGAGTCTTATGGACCGCTAATATCTTTCTTGAGAAACCCTTAGTACTCCTGTGGCAGGGCATTGGGACTGGCACCAGCATGCTTTTGGTAATTGGTGTTTGCTATCTGGGAACCACGGTATTGTTGGGGCACTTAGGGTCAGTGCCACCTTGGTATGCCATCCTAAGCATGGGTTCACATCTTTGAAACCAACTGGAGCCTCAAGACCTTACGATGGGTTGCTTATGCAGTTTCACTTTGGGAGGGTAGGTCAGAGTCTAGGACCATGTCGAACATTTGTTCTAGTCGCTCTTAAAGCCTTGAGCAGTGTGGCCTGGTGGCTAAGAATATGAACCTTGGAGGCAGTCTGGGTCTGAATCCCGGCTGTTTTGAGCTGTATGATCTTTGGGAGATCTTTAGAAAATTTTATTTATTTAACAGACATTTAAATATTGTTTTTTATGTGCTAGCACTGTTCTAATGTGTGAGAAGTATTACCTCATTAAATGTTGGTAACGATCCTATGAAGTAGATTTATTACTATTGTCATTCTCTTCCTCAGCCAGGCACTGTAGCTTTTGAAGTTTGTTTCCTTATTTTCTGATGGAGTTACTGAGCGGATTCAGTGAGACAGAATATAGATACCACTCTGCACAGTGGCTGGACCACAGTAAGGTTTATGATTACTGTTTTTCCTGAGAACAGCAACATTTTGTGGCAGAGTGCTCCTTTCTTTACCCATGATGCGACAATCAGTGATAGGGGTCATTACCTGTGAGGTCTTCGAAATGCTTACAGGGACATTCCTGAAGAATTTTGAGTTTATCAAGGAAAGTCTCAAACAGTCTATCTAACTGTCCAGATGCAAACAGGTCTTTGTGGATCTTTGTGGCCAAGTGAGATTTATGTTACAGTTATAACATATAATAATATTGCTCTCTCAAACCAGAATCTGTATCCAAGGGATTATCAGCGGGCCACAGGTCTTTTTCTTTTTTTACTTTTAATTTAATGACATTTTTCTAGTCTTATTCAGATTTATTCAATTATCCCCAAATAGCTGTTACAACATTTTTCCATAACAGGTTCCAAAGTTCATGTTTTGTCTCTTTCGGTATTGAGCAGTGGTTCTCATTTTTGCCCACAGGGGATATTTGGTAGTGTCTAAAGATGTTTAAACATTTTCTTTTATCCTTTCTATTTCCTAGGAACAAGAAGCTACTTACAAGCTTAAGGAGATCAAGTTAAATATTTTGGATTTCTTAAGAATGCTTCATGTTTGTGTTGCATGCTTTATATTGTAGCACACCGGGAGGCTGTTCCGTCATTTGGTTAGGGTAATGGATGTTCGGTATTTAAACTGTGATTTCCTTTTGGCAGTTAGCAATATGTAGGGTGATCGTGATGCTTTAGTATATCTATTGATGATCCTACCTGAATCAGAGGGTTGTCAAAGAGTATCTTTTAAATGTCATTCTTGTCTACCTTTATTATTGGCATTCTTCAGTAAGGAAGAGCCTTTCTTCTCTCATCTCCCCCTTTTAGTATTTATTCAGTATATTAAAATCAATTCCAATCATTATTTTTGGTGCTCTAAAATTGATGCAGATGTTGTCTCCTTCAATATTTTGAGCCTTTGAGGTGACCTCACTAGTCTTTTGAGCACTTTTCTTGCTCTCTTGGCACAACCAGATGTCCTCAGCCTGCTTTTAATTTTCCCAGCCCTAGTCATAGATAGAACTAGTCATTTCTCCAAGTGGCCCTAGTACCTATTAGTAGGGAATAGTTTTTTAGAATTAAGATCTGGGGGCTCGGTATGCCCATTGCTACTGAGTTGTTGTTTCTAAGCCCTGTCAATCAACAGAGCTATAAAATACTTTTCATCTTAAAATCATGAACTCATACTGATACTTCCAATGCAAAAATAACCTGTTTTTCCCCCTATCTTTTTATTTTACATTTGTTTTTCTTATTAAAAATCTTCATCCCTGTTGCTGTTAATGTAGTTCCCTATTTGTTTTATCCTACAGTAAACATCAAATGCTTAGAATTACTGTAATTAGTATTCTATGTGAATTCAACCTGCTGAGTGAAGTTTAAGATGTCTTTGCAGTTTTTTGTTCCTTAGAATTTTTCCCACTAAAGAATAAAGTCAGAATATCAAGTTCAGCATTAACTTGAAATAATTATTTTCTGTGGTTATTGATATACAATTAAGTTCATTCATTTCTATGTTCAGTCTTAGGATTTACTTTTTCCTTCTTTGGTTTGATTTTGTTTTGAATATGTAAAACATTTCCAACTTTTCAAAAGTCAAATCCATATGAAAAGCCGTAATCAGACATCTTGCTTCCGTCTCTGTCCCTCCTACTGTATAGCCCTTGTGGATGCCCGTTTTTATAAGTTTCTGGTTAATCCTTCTAGTGTGCTTTTTGTTTTTTAGATAACCAAAAGTATAAACAGTTAACTCTTGAACAGCACAGTTTGAACTGTGCGGGTCAACTTATACATGGATTTTTTCCCCCAATAAATAATGTAAATGTATTTCCTCTTCCTTGGTTTTCTTAATAATGTTTTCGTTAGCTTACTTAATTATAAGAAATACAATGCATACAACTTACAAAATATGTGTTAATTAATTTTATGTAATCAGCAAGGCTTCCAGTTAACAGTAGACTATTTAGTAGTTAAGTATTGAAGGAGTCAAAGGTCATACGTGGATTTTCAACTGCGTGGGGGTTGGGGGCACTAACCTCTACATTGTTCAAGGGTCAACTGTGTACATATAGATGTAAATTATTATTTCTTCTGGGTTTTTACATTTAGACCTTTGATGAATGTGACATTTATTCTGGTGTACAGTTTAAATAAAGTATCCACCCAATTTAATCTGTTTCCCAGTGACTGTCCCATTTTTCTCCAAGGACCTAAGCTGCAACCTTCCTCATATACTAAATGTCTATATGTATATAGATATTTTTTTCTGAACTTCATTTCTGTTACATGGATCTAAATATTCGTGTGCCTCACGCACTTTTAACTGTAATGGTTTTATGTTTTAATATTTGTAGGACCAACTCCCTTGTTATGCTTCTTTCTCAGAAGTCTCTTAACTGTTATTGCTGCTGTTTTTCCATATATATTTTTAGAATCAACTCATGTAGCTTCAGAAAGTTTTAAAAAAATTTTTATTGAAATTATTAAATGCAGATATCAACTTGGGAAGTTGATCTGTTTTGGTAATGTTAAAGTCCAAGAGATATATTCATTTTGATCATGTCTACTTTTACAGCTTTCAGGAGTTTAAAATATCTTTCCTGATAGAGGTGTTGAATTCCAAGTATTTTTTCTGTTGCTATTATAAATGGGACTTTTTCTTTCATTATATCATCTGGCTGAGTGTTTTATGTATGTAAAGCGGCTTAAATTTTATATCCTGCTACCATATTCATTTCTCTTATTTTATTTTAGCTCTGATTTTCTTGTATTTCCCAGTCATACTATCATATCATCTCCAAAAGGTGGTTTCTCTTCTTCCTCCCTGGTTCTTATACTTCCGATGGTTTTGTTCTGCTTGATTGCTGTAACGTTTTCGGTACTGCGGTAAATAGTGGAGACGTTGAGCATTACTGATTTGTGTGTGTGCACTCCTCCCTGGAACTGCCTATAAATTAAGGAAAGAAAAGGCTCCTCTATTCCCAAGCATGTACCTCTGGATGAAGCCATTTCTCTCACCCCACAGAATGAACCATTTGAGAGTTTAATGTAATACTTAAAGGGTACAGTGGCAGGTGTTAGGTGACCTTATTCATAGTCCCAACTTTACATAATGTTACCCTTCTTAATAAAGTTATTTTGTGTGGGTGTTCGTGGGATTTAGTTGTATGTTTTTGTAACATTTTAAGTAAGACTCACCCATTAAGAAAAGTGCTTGGACATATGTTGTAGGTAAGCTGTCCTGTTACCTGTTTGTATGCTCAGGCTGTTGGTAAATAGACTTATACTCTGAGAAACAGGGCCAGGAAGCCATTATGTGGTAATTATGGTTTTTTTTTCCCCATCAGTACTAGCTCAAACAACATTAGAAATTATGTATATGCCTTTAAAATTATACTTTAATTGCTTCATTTTTATAAACTTTAGGTTAGAAGCATAGTCAAAGTACTTATTTCTATTAATTACAAAACAGAATTATAAATGCCATATGTAACTTAGGCAAGTCTGCATACCTGTGATCTTTAGGAGCTAATCTGGTATAGATACTGAGCACTTACAAGTTAAAGCTGACCAGAAAACTGCATTCCCTCCTCCGTTATCATAGGATTCCTCATCGGTGAGCATGGTATCTCCAAAGAAATGAATTAGGTGATGGATTAGTTGGGGTTGGGAAGCTGGTGCGGCTGCTCACTTAGTTTCCCTTTGTTCCGGCCAGCTACTACATTGCTTGTAATGAAGCTGGGAAAGATGGATCTGTGCTACTAGAAAAAATTCAACCCGTGCTTTATTCTGAGTGAACCTTTGTAACTGATTTGATACGTAGGAGAAAACACCTTCCAGGGCAAATATGGAGTGCTGGAAGGGAAAGAGCTCTGGACTTTGAATCTTATCATCTGGGTTCTCATCCCAGCTCTTTTTAATCTTGAGCAAGTCTTTTTATCTTTGTTAGGTTTTACTTTTCCTTTCTGTAAAATAATAGGTTGGCTTGTACCATCCTCACCTCTAAATTGTCAGACAATAGAGAAGATGTGGGCATAGTGTAGACTGTTGGCATGTTAATGCTCTTATTTTAGGCATTTTAATTCTAATATCCCTCTATTTTGGCAGTTGCTTAAGGCAAAGGGAATATATGCATTATGTATATATATATATATAGTACATTCTAAATTTACATGAGAATATCCTTTAGGCTATCCTTAGAACATCCTTTAGGAGTATCCTGTAGGCTAGCACAATTTGTTATGGAATGGTTCTGTCAGATCTATTCTTAACTCTTAGAGTGGCAGGAAAATTTCCCTTTCATTTTCAGGATCTTAAGACTCTTCTAATATAGGAGCATTATCCCAGTCCTATTTGTTGCTGCTTTAAAGTCTTTAGAATTCTTTGAAACATTTGTCCTTTGATGATGATCTCTGTAAATATTCAGTTTTTCCTTTTGGGCTGCTGTGTTAGGGAAACGGATGCTTTCAGTTTTCAATCTGTTAAAGCTATCATTGCTTGAGTCATCTCTTGATATTTACCTTATCTACGTGTTATGTCCTCTTTCTTCATTGGAAGAGTCTGATTACTACATCAGGGTTTGCAAAGAGGAACCCAAAGCAGGAAAACAACTATAAACATACTTCATTTTGAAAATCATTGTTTTTCCAATAAAATGTCAAAATAGTTTTTTTGCAAAGTACATTCAATTGTAGAATAAAAATGTTTAAGATCATGTTACTATTTAGATCCGAGAAGCAAACCTTTCTTGGCTTTTCTCCATGTTAGAGCTATTTATTTGTCACAGTGGAAAGAAGTGTTGAAAGGTTACAAGAAAACATAGGAGTAGATGCATGTGACTGAGGTTTCTGAGAAGAAGATGAGTTTTGGCAAAGTTTTAAAAGTTAGTAAATGTGGGTTGTTAGAAAAAGGTATTTTCTGAAGTAACTTAGATTGCTTTTTAAAATTAGATTTCTTTGATCTTGTGTTTCTTATATGTTAAACCATGGAATAAAACTGTTTCCTGTCTCTAAATACATAGTTAGAGCATAGTACTTAGTCCCAGATACATGAGTGATACTGGGCATCTCTTGGTCTCAGGAGTCCGAAGATGTGTGAGATAGATAAATCTGCAAGTTTCGGAGTATAAAATGTAATCTAATGGAGTACACATTTTACATCTGTTTCTTCATAATTGAAAATGGTTGACTTAGTGCAAAAATAGCTACTCGGATGATTTCTGTGTTCAGATATTTTCAGAAATATAGATTTGTGATATCAGCTGAAATTAAAGCACGAGATGTGGTGAGCTAATTTCTAGAAAATGCACTCCGATAAATGCACAGGAAGTACATGACAATCATAGAATAATTCTTTTTAAAATGAAGGTTTACTTAATCACTGATTGTGGTTTTATATACCAATCATTACTGTGCTGTAGAAATATTAACTTATGAAATTATCATAACAACCCTAAATATTTATATGTTTTCATTGGAGCGTAGTTTTAATGCTTTTGCTAAATGTCCATTTTTTTCCCCAATTCATTTAATAAAAGTAAGTCATTCAATAAACTGCATTTAGTTTCTTTAATAACCTCATTTTGTGGTGAAAATTCTGCACTGCCCAGTGGTCTCACAAAAATATTTCATGTTGTAAAGTTTTAAGTATTTTAATGGCATTTGGTAATGAGATATTTTGTATTAAGTATGTTTCTGATACAGGGAAAAATAATAAAGACCCAGACAGCTTACTTAATGTCATAGGCATTTATTTTGTTTTATTTACTTTTGAAAAAAGTAATTACTTTGGAACTTTTGAGAGCATGTAGATTTGAAGGTGGATGATTATCTCTATGCAGCATTATGTATCATCTTATCTTTTTTATGGGACTTTGTTCTTCTGCCTTCTACAGATGCAGGAGATGGAAAAAAGCTACCTCATATTTGTATGGAAGGTGCTCTTTTCCAAAGTATTTTCCACTTTTATTATGAAGTTTTTCTGTTGGGTTCCTTTGTTTGAGGGCCTCTTCCAATTTCTTTGGTTTAAGTATTCAGATTGTGGAGACTTTGCCTGTGATTCTCTCACAGTGACAGAATTATACCAAGTTATCTCTCTGGAACTTTAATATATATGATGCTAGACAGTTCTCTGAAACTGCTCAGGTAGACCCAAAACTGTATTCAAATAGATGTCTACGTATCATGTCCTGTCTTCCACTCCCTGCCCAGTAAACTGAGTGTCGTCCCTCTGCTATTTCTGACTCTTCTAAAGGTTAATGTAGCAGAAAACGGAATTTACCTTTCATTTTGCCTTGCTGGTAGAATTAGTGGGGGGTGGACAGTGATTATCTGACAATTTTGGAGAATAATTATCTGCATTTATCTATTATTTGGACGATGCAGTGAAAAGTCATTAGTATAGATTGTGTTTCTCGCATTTTAATTAAACCTGATATGCAGATCTCTAGTGTTATCCTTAGTGGACACTCAGTAAATATTTTTTAATAGAGAGACTTGGGTTATATTTCTAGCTCAGCTACTAAATAGACAATTTTCTCACTCTGCTATCTATATCCTGTAAGGACTCAACTGGTTTGCATTTCACTAGGACAAGTTAGTGAAAAAGTGCAGTGAGCCAAAGTGAGTGTTTTAAGAGAACAGCAGCTGGCGGTGGCATGGTGGGCTGCTCTGACGGTGAGAGGACAGGACTTAGCGTGTGCTTCCTGAGATGAGGTGGCCGGATGGGGTGGAGACAGCACAGGGCCATCCAGGTGTCCAACCGGATAGACGTCGTGGCGTTAGTTGGTCTCGTCGTCTTGGGAATGTAGAGATCATCCAGGGCTGGACTCATTTCATTTTATTTCTGTAATGAAAAGCTCAGATTTTATTTGGCCCTGGGCCAGTGAAGGCGTGGTTAATATCATGGATTCTTTAGAACCATTTTGGGAGTAATTTCTTTTAAATTAGTGTTCTTCCTACAATTAAATATAGAACAATTTTGACGCACACCCTCTCCTTCCCACCTGCTCTGTCATTTACTTCCCACCCACTCTTACCCCACACTTGATCGAGCTTCAGTTTTCTTTTTACCTATTCTTCCATCTTTCAAACTATTTCCTTTCTATGGTGCTGTATAAGATGAGAATGGCTCTGTGTGTCAGTATGAGATCAGTGATTATGTGCCAGGTAAGTATCTGGATGCAAAGAAGCTGTATCCGACTTCTAGCTCTACTACTACGTGACATTATCTAAGGAGCCAGGCAGCCACTTAGGGCTAAACGGAGTGGACTCTCGCCCTCTTTTTCCTTCTCCTCCTGGATTGAAAGTTGAGTCGGGTGTTGTGGATTTCTGCTCCTTGTTGTTGAGAGCTTCTCCCTTGGCCTGGTATCAAGGGTCACCTGTTCCAGGCCTAGCTTCTCCAAAGAATGAAGCACTGATTCTGTCCCTCTCCCGCACCCCTTCCTAAATTAGCTCCTGTTTCAGTTTCAGATAAAGGCATTCATTCATTCACAGTTCCTTGGCCAAAATGCAGAGGGAGATGGAAGAGGAAGCCTTGCTGTCATTAGGTTTCCTCGCGGGCGGGGCTGGTAATTAGCTGCTCTCTGGACGCTGCAGAGTGTCGTCAGTCTGGCATTTCTCAGTTCCTTTCTGGCTTCATCTGTCCAAGATGTCCCAGGGTCATGAGATTCAAGCTACTGTGGCCATTTGGTTTTTTCCTTGTATTTCAAGGAAATGGCAGTCTTTGACTCTTGAAATCCTGTCGTCATTGTCTGGTGAAACACATTACTATTTTTCTAGGTAAAATTTTAAATCACCCTTTGGAGAAGTGGAAAAGAACTGTTAACGT
Organism: Macroglossus sobrinus; assembly: GCA_004027375.1. Classification (NCBI taxonomy): domain Eukaryota; kingdom Metazoa; phylum Chordata; class Mammalia; order Chiroptera; family Pteropodidae; genus Macroglossus; species Macroglossus sobrinus. The sequence goes on from PVKZ01003787.1 coordinate 73,862, forward strand.
GTCACTGGAAGATCTGGATAGAGCCATCTACTGTCTCACTTGCTCTTGTACTTCTGAAATAGGCTAAGGGAATTTCGGAATGCCAGAATTAGCTAGTAGGCAAACTCCTAGCTCTAATTTTGATGAAAATTAAAGAAGAATGACCAGATATTATTTAATACATCTTTTGTAAATTTTGGTCTTGATGTCAGCCTTTTATTTTTCTTCTCAGTTGCTTTAGGTCGTAACCAGCCTTTGAAAAAGGAGAAGCCCAAATGGAAAAGCGATTATCCCATGACAGATGGACAGTTGCGCAGCAAGAGGGACGAATTTTGGGATACTGCACCAGCTTTTGAAGGCCGTAAAGAGATTTGGGATGCCTTGAAGGCTGCAGCACATGCTTTTGAGAGCAATGATCATGAACTGGCACAAGCAATCATTGATGGTGCAAACATAACATTACCACATGGTAGGTGGTCCTCCGGACAAAGGGGAGCGCTATCAGCTCGTTTCTAATAGTGGGAAACCAAATGGGAAATGTTCATTTTTGTTGCTCTGCATTATTCTACCTCTTTTTCTTTTTAATGTAGCAAAGACGACTATTTCCCTTCGCTTCTTTCTATGGCTTTCAGCTGGAGATGGATTTACTTTGTATATCTCTATATTTTTATGTATAACCTAGTTCTCTGTTAAGGTTCCTCCCCACCCCACCCCCGCCCTGCCCCATTCTTTTAGAGCTGCTGCCTCACTGGTTCCTACCAGCGCTAGAGAGGTGGTCTCCAATTTAGATCTCAGAAGCCGTAGAGACTCATTGGATGCCGGTTCAGTTATCATGCTTTCATCAAGCCCATTTTTAGCATAACGAACAAACCTAAACTCAGGAGTGAGTGTCAAGTGTTCTTAAGGCCAGTTTTCTGATTGTAGCCCTGAGCGTTATTAGAAGCCTCTCTCCTTTCCTTCGGTATGTGACCCCATGGACCACCGTAAGCTTTGACTGTTTCCGGGGACGTGTATGCTGGACCCATGCATGTCCTTCAGCTTGGTCTCCTTATTAGACCCACATACAAAATTCTCACGCTATATTGAGATTTTGTATTCTTTTTTCTTGTGGTTACTGTATTTATAAATTTATTTTTACTTCAATTTTTCAAGCTAATATTTTTCTAAGTTGTCTTGTTAGCCCCCTATATATTCACCTATATGCATTGTTTTCTATTATACCTTCATTATTTCTTTTTCAGTCTCTTCCTTTATCATATTTTCAGAGGAATAGCGCTTTTCACTGTTCAATCATCTGCTTTACATCTTTTGACTCTTTCAAATAAGTGTCAATTTTTCAATCTCTATTAATTTTCAGAATTAACTGTGCTTCCAAGAAACTTTTTAAAACATATATTTTATAGCTGTCTTGTTCTTTACTATGAAAGCTTATTAGCACGGCCTTTTGTTAGTGTATATTGAGCCCCCACCGTATATAGATCACTTTTTCTACACAAGTATTCTTCCACACTGAAGAATGTGTAACAGAATCCTATTTCAATACGACTCTAGATCCCCTTTCATGGATAGTCTCTGAATGCTTTGCCTCTCATATGATTGGGGTGGACATCATCCTGCTCCATTACCTTTTTTCGGTTCTATTATTTGTCTCCAAATACTAACTTTATATTATATAAAGGGAAGAGCCTTCCTTTACAAATAGTTTTATCATCCTCTTTTTAGTACATGTGCTGCTGAAGCGAGCATTATCGTCCTCTTTTTAATGCTCAGATCCTGTATTTTTGAAACAGAATATATGTGTGTGGACCTGCACGTGGGAGTGGGGGGAGCAGATCTGTGATTGTCTTATTTAGAAGCCTGAGGTCCAGAACCTTGCAACTTTGATTTCATTACTTTGTACTTACCGTAGTTACCTACAGGAATGTCTGGGTGTGTTATAAATTGTGGCCCCGTTTACAAGTTCACGTAGGCAAAGTAGCTGTTTCACAGAAGGCGGGGTCCGCGCATTTCCTACTGGATGTGGGCTCAGATTTCCAAAGACTCCAGTCCCTCATTTCTGCTCATCTTTGTGAACTGCCAAGGAAAGTAACGTTGTTGGCAGCCCCAGCGGCTCACAGGTTAGGGAGACTTATTCTTGGAAATTTGAGAGCTTTGGATAAGCTTCTGTTCCCCTTCTATTTTTTTCCCCTGCTTTTACTTTTGTTAACATTTATTTAATGCTAAATTTACTCCCAGGTCATAAGTTTTTCTTCAGTTTCTTCTGGGAGATCTTATTCTGTGCAGGCTCCTCTTCTGGTTCAGGGAAAGTCTGCTCTTTCTTGGTGAGGATCGTCTCAGTGTGGCAGGGAGAACTCATGTAGGGGTTCATCTGCCCATGAGCTCTGTAAGCTCTGCGCTGCGTCTTGGGGGCTTCGTTCTCTGGATGTGACCAGAGAATCTACATCTAAACCTTAAGTCCAGCATTACTCTCTGCATCTTGAAGCATGTGTAGTAGAAACTCAGCGCTCTCTTTGGGCCACCAATCCTGCGTCCAGCCCCACTGTTCGGCCTGGGCACACCTACCAACTCCATCGTTGTAACTACGGACTGGCACACATCGCTTCTGTAAAGTGACAGATACTTGGTGGCGTGTGGGACATGCATACCCTTGATGACCTGGGCAGTTTCACGAGTGTTCTTAAAGTGAACACAAAGTTTTGTACCTCTTGATTTGCATCATTTTGCGGGATTTTCTAGGTCAAGTGAACAGCGAACCATTTTCGGAGGTCACCTCAGGCCGCCTACGGGAAGAGTCCCCTTCTGTGTTTCAGGACTATTTCCTGCGTTAGCATGAAACTGACATCTGAGCTTTCATCTTTCAAAGCTCTATAATCACTTTCTGGGTATTTATATTATTATTATTGGTACCCTTGATCGAATTCTCTTGTTCACATCTGAAACTTATCAATAGTATTTCTTAGGTGGACTTTTGAATTGTGTTCTGTGTCTACTCTTAACTATTTAGTTACGTGCTTTTCCCCATACCTACTCAGTGACATTGAACCCTTCCATCTTTTTGGTGTAATTACATATTTGAAACTGTACTTTGGACACATTTTGTGTTACACCCTAAACATCCCAAAGTACTTACTATTTTTAGTTTAAAATATTGCATAGACTTTAGCAGTTGTTTAGCTCAGGCTTTCACATCAGACCTAGCCTTCCTGCCTCTACCGTATTTCTTACAGCTATGTGACATTAGGCAAATCCCTTATAAGCCTCAGTTCTCTCATCTGTAAAATATGGATTGCAACTGCCTACCTTATAGGGTGGTTGTATGTATTAAATGTGATAAAAACACATGTAAATTGGTTATCACAGTCCAAAAACAATAAATTGTGCTGTTGATTGTATGTCTTGAATTCCGACATTAACAAGTAAATTCCTTGCACCAAAATCTTTAATTACAGATTTTGATCATTTCTTGTATGTATTGTCTACTGGTAGCATCCTTGGCTTTTAGGGGACTCTGCCTCGGGCATATGCCTAATGGAGTTTGAGACTGTTGATTCAGTATCAACAATAGTAGTAGATTTATTAATTAGACATCAGAGCAGTGAGGACATAGTTTAGCATCACTCCCATACCTGGTTCATCCTTAACCCCTGTATCGACATCTGTCAGTATTATCCACAGAGGATTGAATTGATCCTAGATTTATGATCTGAAGAAATCCTGGGACACATACTACTTTCTGACCTTCTTCAATCAAGTCTCCTTTCTTGTTTTCATCTCATCCTCTTCTCTTTCTTTCATCTTTTTATTATCTCCACCTTATTTATATTATTTTCACTAATATAAATATTATAAAAAGCTCTTTAAAGTTTGAACACTCTGAAAATGTCTTTGTGTTTGTATAGGTCTTGTATTATCTGTGTTGTCTGTTATTTTAGATCGTATACTCAAAATAAGTAAGAATTATGTCCTCTTTGGTTTAAATTGTATTTAGTATCAGTGTGACATACACAAAAATTATGTATATGCCAATGGCCTTTTTGCTTATGTGATGATAAAGGAAACAACAAAACACTCCTTTCCCCACGTTTCCTCCTTTTCTTTCTTTTATAGTGGTTCCACTGATAATTATGTTTTTGTCTCAGTTCCAGACCTGAGGTCATTATAGCCCTGCCTTGTCCAACCACAAAATAATTCTGTACTTTTTAATTATCTTCTTTTATGACTATCAATAATAATTCTTTAGTTCATTATTCTCAAATGGCAGTAGGGATTAAGAGGGAAGTTGGTGTCGTAACTACCTAGTAATTTCATATATGTGCATATATTTTCACTTTGGAAAAAGCTTCCTGGATGATTTTATTTGATATCTGGTACCTCTTTTGCACAGCCTTCCTGTCCTAGAAGAGCTTTATTTTTTATGATTTCCACAGCATTTTTTTACTCATGGTCTTAAGTTTCTTAAATAACTTATTTTTTTTTCTATGATTGTTATTTTGCCATTACCTAAAAATCCTTAAAAGAATTTCTGAATATGTTTTCCCAGTGACACCAGGTTATAGATGAAGGCTTGCCCAAATTAGCATGAACAGGGTAAAAAAAAGTGGTGGTGGTTTTCAGTTTCACAGGGTTCGGTTCATGATAACTGTTTCAGGAATTTTCAGTTAAAGCTTGTTTAAACACAGTATCTGTTTTATCTTTTAAAGATGCAGATTTTAATCCTTTTTAGAATTACTACATAGGTGATAAAAAAGATTTGAAAAATTGTCTACTCCCTTTACCTACCTGCTAATTTTTAAGAAGTGTTGTTATTATTCCTTTAGCATCTACAATTAATGTGTTTTCCATCTCCCTGCAATTCACATGTAAAAGCCGCCCCCTCTCATCCTTCCTTGTATAGGAGTAGCTGCTCACTATTACTTACTTTTCTCATACTTGGAGCCTTAACTCCAGCATTATTCTGTTTACTTCTTGTGGGTAAACACTGGCAGTTCATCATCTGGGCTTTTCAAGGCCTGTTTTCTTTTGTCTCTTCTCATGCTGAGCAATACAGGAGGTAAAAAAAGGTCATTCTTAAGAACTCAACATTTTTTAAAATCACCTTCAAAATATAGGTGGAATAGGAGTTGCCCAGAATTCCCCCTGCATTTCTTCCTGGTCTTATCTCAAAATATCAGATGTGACTAAATTAAACTATGTTAATATAATTTAAGATTTTAAAAATGAAGGCACTTATAAATAGCATAGAGCATTTTTGTGTATAAGGGCGCCAACATGATGTAAAAACACTTAGTTGGACTGAGAATCAAAAATAATAAGATACTAATAATTCATGTTTGAATAGATGTTATTTAATTCCCATGCCTGTAATAATGAGCTCCAACAGTCCCCCTTTTAAACAGACGAGAAAACAAGCACAGAGAGGTTATGCCATTTTTCTAAGGTGTAAGTCATGGAATTGGGATTTTGTATTTGCAGCTTCTCTCCAGCACTAGCGTCACCGCCTCAGCTCCACCTCAGATTATCAGGCATTAGTTAGATTTTCATAGGAGCACCAGTCCCTGGTGCCACAAAGGTTGGGGACCGCTGCTATATAGAATATTGTTGACCCTTGAACAACATAGATTCGAACTGTACAGGTCTGTTTATATATGGATTGTTTTCAATAAATACTTTAAATGTATTTTCCTTTGTGATTTTCTTAACATTTTCTTTAGTTTATTGTAAGAAACTAGTATATAATACATATAACATGCAAAATATGTGTTAATAGACTATTTATGTCAACAGCAAGCTATTAGTAAAACTTTTGAGGTGTCAAATTATAAGTGGATTTTTGACTGCATGGCAGTAGGGGGTGAGGGGATCGGTGCCCCTAACCTCCACATTGTTCAAGGATCAACTGTACTTGAAAACGATCTCTCTTTTGTTAATACTAAAGAGAAACAAGGATTCTCTGAGACAGGTATAGGCAGGAAATGCATCTGTATAGGCCTCATTTCTGTTTCCCTCAGGTGTGTGAGGGGGCCTGTGAAGAAGCAGGCCGTGAATTCTGGTTTCTTTAAAGGTCCCTGTAAAATTGGTCATTTGATAAACTTAATTGCTAAATTAACTCATGAACATAAAGCTGAGGAACGAAAGATGAGGATGTATTTCACATACATGGCAGACAGGATTTGCACCAGACTTTGAGCCTTAGCAAAGGATCTGATGACTGAGTAATCATCAATTAATTATTATATCCTTTTCCTCTCTATCCTCAAAGAAGCAAAAGTGATTTGAAATTATGAAATGTGAAGTTCTCCACTCCTCTGCTGCTGTCACCGTTTTTCCTCAGCTAGAGGAACAAAGGCCCTGAAATAGCTGAGGTGGAGGCCGTCCCTGAGTCGCAGGCTGGTCTCTGCAGACCTTCTCCCGCTGCCTCTGGGCGCGGGGGCTGGAGGGAGAGCAGGGTTTCTGACCTGGTCCCAGGAGGTGTGTTCCACCCCCTGCTATAAAGCCAGGTCAGCTTTAAATAAACCGCTGTGTCCAAGTGCTTCTGTTCTGTTCCTCTGACCCTTTTAAAGAGCTGGAATTAAAGATCAGCATCCCCTTAGAAATGTGGCAGAATGTTTCCTAAGCTCTTAATCATGGTCTAACCGTCATATGACTAGCAGTACACACAAGCTAAGCCGCTTCGCCCCTCTGCTTTCTGGAGGAGACGGCCAGTTTTGTGTTTTTCAATGCTAGTCCTAACAGCCAGTTTGTAGGAAATAGAGAGCTAAACTTTCCTCTAAAGCTTGACTACCAGATAGAAGCTTCATATGGTTCCCAGCAAAGCATTTGCAAGAGAGAGTCTGTCATTTGTTCGTCCTGAAAGACTGCTCATGAGCTCAGGATGAAGGCTACTTCTGATGGCCCTTGGGACATCATTGTGATTCGGGTTCCTAGAGAATCCCATGAAGCAGAATGCAGTGGGCTCAGACTTTACACAGCTTTGATCCTTTGTGAGATTCCTAGTGGTGAGCTCTCCCCCATGAGCCTGGTCCTGAGGTTTAAAACTTATGGGACAAGGAAAGCAACATTATTGAGGATTTTTGCTGCATTTATTAGACATTAGGCAATTTTGCATGTATATTTTTATGTAATCCTTAGAAAAACTTTCTGAGGTAGATACTGTAATCCTTGAGGAAACAGACTGAATTTGTCCAAAATTAGGATCTGAATTACAGTTTGGGTGTGATGACTCCAAAACCACTGACTGCTCCTTCTGACAGTCACTGCTCCTCCAGTCTCTGTTCTTCTATCAAGGGGTGCCTGAATGGACCCGCTCCTTACATTCTTTCTTTTATTTCAGTGTTCTTGTCCTTTTTAGCTGTGCCCAACTCAGTGTGCTGAGGCCTTCTTTTGCCATAGGAGAAAGAGTTCATGCCTCCTGGGTCAGTTAGAAAAGAAAGCCAGGAGTTAAGATGACATTTCCATAGGCTTTGGAAGAAACCCCCAATGTGACAACAGCCTTATAGTTCTAGGATACTACTCGCTGAATTTTGGGAAGGCAGTTTTCAATACGAGATTGCCAGTGTATTTTAAATACTAAAATTTTCAGCTATATCGAGGTATACTGAAGCATGCAAAACAGCACGTATTTGAAGTGTACAGTTGGATCAACTTTGACATGTATAATTCGTGAGACCACCACCACGATGAAGACAATATTTTCATATGCCCAGAAGCTTCCCTAAGCAAAAATTGGTTTTTAACTTCAACAAATTTGTTCGTGGAGCAAATCTCATGTGGTACAAATTTTAAAAGACTGAGCTGTACTCTTACAGGACTGAACAGGGGGATAAGGAGTGTGGCCTTTGAATCCACAAAAAGATGTTTCTTTTTAACTCGAAAGAATGCTTGAGAAAGAGTAAAGTGTTAGACCTTCTGGCATTTAGTAAAGGTAGTTTTATTATATGGCATGCAATTTAGTTTTATCTTCATATCCTTGTGAAGTATTTTGAAGTCTAATTAAAAAGAGCCATACAAAACAGTTGACCAAAGAAAATAGAACCTCTGAGCCAGCCAGTCGTATAGATAGAAGATAAATAAGAGCAACTTCATGAAATTATGCGTGAAACCAGAACAGAAGGTGGAGTCTTGGCAGCTTTCTCCCTACCTTGGGGAGCTTTCAGGGCTTCCTGCCCTGGGAGGCGGTGCCCTGGCAGTCATTTGTCCCGGTGGCCATCTGTCTCTGCCGGATCTCAAGGTCTACAATGGGTCTGTGAGAAGTAGGAAAAAAAAAAAAGCCAAGAGCGTGCCCTTGCACAGAGGATGTCTGGTGAGTAATGTGAGCAGGTCTGGCCAGGACGCCTTGAGAACTAGTGCAGACTCGCTGCGTGAACTCCGATGCTCCCTCAGGAGCCAGTGGGGATGACCGAAACCTTTAGAAACTGCAAATGAAAACTCAGAGGAAAGTGATTTTGGAAAGGTGGGAAAATCCCGTGTTACTATCTTTTCCGAGTGGTTCCTTCCCTTTGTGCTTAAAATCAGGATGTCATTAAAGCAAAACTCTCCATCTTTCAACATGCCCTGCGTTTTGCACATTGTTCTTAAATATCGTCGACGAAACAGTAACAGTACCTTGTCCATTTTGTCATTACATGTGGTGGCCTCACAGCACGGCAGCTTCTCTTAGTCACCATTTTCCTTTGCCTCGTCTTCCTGGTCCCCTTTCTTTGGCCTGTTGCTGACGTCACTGGCAAATATGTCATTGGGCTGCATTCGGACTGTTGCTTGCTTGCTCCTTGTCATTCATATTTGCTTTTTCATTCCTCTTGGATTTGTCCTCTGCCTTTTTTTTATTTTCCAATTGCATTTCCTCCTTTTCATTAACCGTATCACTCACCTGGGAGCCAAGCTCTGTAGTCTTATCCCTGTGTTATACATTTACTTCTTCAGGGTTCAGACTGTTTCACTCTGTCACTTACTATCCGTGGCCATGGACAAGTTACTTCTTTCTGCTCCGATTTTCCCGTGTAACACCCATCATCTCATACGGATACAGTAGTGAGCACTCTTAAGGGTTTGCTTTTATGTTTAAACTTCTTCACTTGAAATGATTACTCTACACACTGCTTTTACCTTTTCCCAGTACTAGTCTTCAGTTACCTGCAGATAATTCAACTGAAGTTATCTCACAACCGGACCCAGGTAAAAGCAAGCAAAGACTAGTAACTCAAATTCTCTGTCACTCTTCGTTATTTAGGTGAGTCCTTCCTCTTTGTGTTCCATCATATGGAACCTCTCATTGGGTCCTGCCAGTTAACAGTGACCCCCTCAGGTCCATCTCTTGCCATTGCTGTAGTCAGGTGACCATGTTAGCAGGTCCCCTGATACTCCAGTCAGTCATTCTCCCTTCACGCAGACAGTAAAATGATCTCCAGGCTTTGTCTTGTTCATTAACATAACCTTATTTCTTGGAACATTGCTTGGCGTGTAATGGGCTCTCAGTATTTACTGGGCGTGTGACTCGTGTACCTGCATTAGCTGCCCCTAGTAAGCCTAAACTCCTGAACTCTTCTGTCAGGTTTCCACTGTTTCTGTCTGGTTAGCAACTTTCCGTCATCGAAGCTATGTTCCACCTCAACAAAGCCCCTTGCCATTCTCTCCTTACGTTGTGCTCGTTCTCATTTCCTTATCGTTCATATTTCCTGGGCTGTCCTTCATGCATAGTCTGTGTCATGCCCAGAACACGATTTCTTCAGAGCTTCTCCTTGACTGTACCAGCTCAAGTCACTTGTGTGATATACCCTAGCTTCTGCATTTGACTTTTAGCAAATCAATTTGTACTTAAATCTTCGATGGGTCTGTTGTATCTGGTCACCTTGATTTGCATTTCCTGGAGATCAAGGACAACCTTGGCTCTCTTGTAACCTCCCCTCAGTGCCGAAGATATGCCCTGTACGGTTCTAGGTGTTTCGTAAATGTCCATGCAGCGATTCTGTGGGATGTGAGGATTGTTTTCTGGCGATCTCTGCGAAGTCCTGAAGAGGTGGTGTGATGGAGGTCACTATTGGTGGAGCAGTTTTTTTCTTAATAAAGAGAGATGGAGCCAGTAGATAGTAGGAAGTTGAGAGTATATTATTTAAGAGAGTCTGGGCCTACAAAAGGGGCCATTCCGCTCTGAATACGTAATTCTGGAGTATGTTCAGCTATGGGCTATGTTGAAAGCAGAGCTCATTTTTATTGATACCTTATGTTCCCAGATATTTAAAACTATAGCCCAAAAATGTAATTAAATCATGTCATGGTCTGGATTTTTCCCCTGTTTAATTTTTACTTTAAAACTAGAGCATATTTATAACTCAGATTAAAATTTGACAGGCAGAAGTAAGGATAAGAGTACATAAACCAGAAAACTCTGTGTTAAATGAAATGTGACACTGGATAGCTTATTTCCAGCAGTGTAGGTAGGAGCTCTACCTGGGCGGGAATAAGAAGGTAAGCTGTCTGGCTGTCCCTGTTCCTTGGAGTTTTTATTCTCACCCATTTGAGATGTGAAAACTGAACCCCTGCCTTGCTGGGCCGAAAGGCAGAAGGAGAGTGTCGGCTTTTCACTGTGCTGGAGGAGTGAGCATTCAGATCTGGGAAGAGCCTGGTGCCTGTAAGGTTGCGCGTGCGTGTTGAGATTGGTGTGCACTGCTGTGTGAGCACAGTGCACAGGCTGCCGTGACACCCCCCTGGGTTCTAGGGAGCCCGCACATGCAAAGACACCTTTCTGCCGGCACTTGGACTGCTTTGGTTTGCAGTCCTGCTGTTTTCTGTCGTGGTACGTGAAAATGAAGAAGCATGTGTGTGACCTGGACACCACGCTAGAGGTCAATTTGACCCTGCCTCATGTTGCTGATTGAGAAGGGTATTTCAGATGAAAGAATCTTGCTTACGGCTGTACAGCTAGCTCATGACAAGACTGGGAATTTCATCTTGGTTTCCTGATTCCAAAAGTAATGATTTGGAATGAGGCCTCTCTAAGAGAATGGTTTTCTAGCAGCACAGTCATGGAAACGTGCTCTCAACCCTGTCAGGCTGCCACGGCCCCCGGTGTCTTTGGGATATGTTTCTCAAGACGTCTTTAGTGAACGCTCCCCTTTCTCTTCCTGTTCCCCCAGTGGCCAGCCCCTCTGAAAGGCACTGGTAGCCTTCGGTGCCTCAGGACTGTGCTAATACAGCATATGAACAGTGAAGTTGACACAACTGACTCCATCTCTTTATACATAATGTTGGTACTGCAGTGTGATGGTTACTAGTGTGGCGAACTGCTGCTGGTCACAACTGTATCCATTTCTGCAGTGCCATGGCAGCGTTCAGATTAATTCGTGAACAGCACGGGCCGAGCAGAGTCTTGAAACAGGAGTGCGAGCTTCGTGTGCGCTGTGCTTCGTGCCTTAGCTCTCAGCACAGCCCCTGCGGTGTGACTAGGAGGTGGACCTGATCGAACCCACAGTTCGTCTCGTTTCCGATGCTTTTTCTTTCAGCCTGTGGATAGTGGCCACAGAGAACAGTTGAGTAGCTTATTTGTTCATTGGTAAGCATTTCGCAGTGTCCCACTCCCCATATTTATAAGCCTGTGTATAAGTGTTTTTGAATATGGTAGAAGTTTTTGTGTTTTATCCAAATTGAAAATCAGCTGACCTTCATGTTCGAGCTTGAGCAAAGGACACATTATGAATAACCTTACAAAAAACCTTCATCAAGTATGCTTTCAAGCTTCCCAGGGGAAATCCTGTTTATGCTTTATTAAAAACTTAGTTATTAATACCTTCTTTTAAACCATAAATGCATTTCTTCTCCCTCTGAGCCCTTCATACAGCCCTTTTGTCTCTCCCCCCCCCCCCCACTTCTTTTAAGCAACAGACATTCTTTCTCGCGGTTCTAGGGGCTGGAAGTCCAAGACCAAGGTGTCGGCAGGGCTTTTTTCATTCTGAGGCCTTTTCTCTGTGCACATACATCCCTGGTGTCTTGTTCCTCCTCTTTAACCCATAGCTTTTCTGTGACAGAATGACTAACTGGGGTTAAATGAAACACCTCACTCATTTCTGGGTAACTGTGCAAATGAGGTTCCTATAACCCATGATCCAGAGGCACCTCTAGGTTGTGTTCTCCTCAGACTAAGGCTCTGGCCAAGTACTTCAGCCTAGAAGGTCTGGGCTCTAAGAAAACAGCTCTGGAGCACTGCATTGTGGGAAATTGGCCTTAGAGATAGTTTTTTGCTGCTGCTTTTTTTTTAAAGAAGCTGATGCTTTTCTTACAAAGATCCCAATGCAGTTTGAATCTCCCCTTAATTTGGTCTAAGCATTAGTGATGTTTGTAAATTTAAATTTTGTGTGCTTTCTTTTAATGAACGTAAATTAGATATGAAATGGCTTAGAAGAGGTGAGGATGAGGAGCTAGGGTCCTGGTTAATGTGACATTAGATAAACACTCAAATAATTGGTCCTGGGCCTTAATGATCATCACTGATGGTCAGTTGGCAGTGATGGGCCTTATTTTCATCCTTTTCTCTCCAGTGGCAGGCTTAGCAGCAGATGCTTGAACATTGTGCAAGGGGTAAACAACAGTGCATTCGTTTGGATAAAACTTACTCGTGTCTTCTTCCCGAAGGTGCACTGACAGAGTGCTACGATGAACTGGGAAACAGATACCAGCTCCCCGTGTACTGCTTGGCGCCCCCGATCAACATGATAGAAGAAAAGAGCGACATCGAGACTCTGGATATTCCCGAGCCGCCTCCCAATTCTGGCTATGAATGTCAGCTGCGCCTGCGCCTCTCCACCGGCAGAGACCTCAGACTCGGGGTCCGCAGCACGGACACAGTGTACCACATGAAGAGGCGGCTCCACGCGGCAGAGGGCGTGGAGCCCAGTGGGCAGCGGTGGTTCTTTTCCGGCAGACCACTCACCGACAAAATGAAGTTGGAAGAGCTGAAGATCCCGAAGGACTACGTCGTGCAGGTCATAATGAGCCAGCCTCTGCAAAACCCGACCCCGGTCGAGAACTGAGCCGGTCCTGCTGGCCGGGTTCCAGACCCCGCCCACTCCTTTTTATTGTTGTTGCCTACTCTGTGGCGTGAAATTTATTTTTACTGCTCTGAATTCCGTATGAATGGGTTTCATTCTGAGGAATTACCAGTGAAAAATTCCATCTGTGATGGAGATCAACAAAAACAATTAATAAAACACAAAGAGCTAGCCTTTGAGACTCATGTAATTATAATTTCTGATTTGAGGGGCAGTTAAGAAATAGATAACCATTTATTTTAAAACACCCAGCAACTATGTAATGGCTGTATTTCAATGATTTGGACTGTAAATAGAACATTGCATCCATGAAGAACAGCACCACGCACCTTGTGAATACAACATTTTTATAAAAATAAATTTAATTTCCAGATATCATCCTAACAGTTATAAAACTTGAGCTTTTTAAAATGCAAACTGGAAGGAGCAGAATTTGAGGTTCACTTCTATTCTGGTCTTACTTCTTTGCTCAGTTAGTATTTAGTCACAATGGATCAGAGACTGGCAGATTCTGTCTCAGTATCTCTTTCCCCATCCCCATCCCCAGTCGCGCTCTTTATTTACATTCACACCAAGTATCGGTGCCTTGCCACACATGGGTGGCAGGCGCTCTTCTGGAACACTAGGCAATAATACAGTCAATGCAATCAGATCTCTGATTTCAGCCGGTACTCTCTTGAAAAGTCTCTTGTCCTCTTCCTGCGTAGGTGTTTTGAAATTTTTCTAAATGACGAAGCTCTTTTCACATCCAGGCTTAGAATGTCATTACTCTATGAACCTTAGTTCTCCCTACTCTGCTTGGAACATCTCAGCTAACTGTGCCCCCCACATGAACACTGGGCCAGGAAATGAAGAACTCTCCTACAGCCACTCCCACCTTTGCGTAACAACAAAGTAATTCTCTCTTCTCCCTAATCTGCAGCAAGTGCGTGAGCAAAACCCATTCTGTGCCTGGGAGAACGGTGCCTATTTTCAGTCTTTTAGAGAAAATTTCAACTCATACTCTACTAATGTGAAAGATTTACTGACATCACTTAGACATCGGCAGCGAGACCAAACGGTGAAATGTTGCTTGGTACTTCCGTGCTTTGTAACCGTAGGTATGGTGGATGATAATCTTCCTCTCTCATCTTTCCTAGCAAAGAGGCAAATTAAGAACCATCTGCAAATTCAGGTGTAGAGGACTGAAAAATCTGGTAAGATAACCTGATTCTTTCGTACTGGGACTGGAATAAAGCTACTGAGGATATTGAATTTGGAGCCTTTTCAAGGTTGGTTCGGTTCCATAAGAGAGGGGCTGCCTCATGATCCCTGTACCCGTTTGTCCATGAGATGGAAAAGTTGAGGAGGAAGGCATTTACCATTGTTTGCAGTTGGGAAATTATCAAACCTCCATACCTACTTGGATGTGAAGCGCCATTATTAATTTAAATGGCAGAATGAAGTTGCTAATTAGTTAAAATAATGTTTAAAACGGTATTAAACTTGCTATATAGCCTGTTAGATTCAATATTTATAATTGTAACACACCATTTTTTTTTTGAGAGCTTTAACTACGTCGCCTATTCACACAATTATTTTCAAGATTGTGGCTACATTTAATTTAGGTTTGATGATTAAATCTAAATTCAAGAGGGTAAAGCAGCATTAATTCCAAAGGAGTATTTTTATATATGGAGGTGGAGGTGTGTGAGGGTATTTCAATATAATGCCCTTTCATCAAAAAGCTTTTGTTAATTTGTGTGTCACATCGAATAGCAACATCTCTCAGAGTTTGTTAACTGGAAAAAAGAAGTGTCCAGATCTATTTTTCTTAAGTAAATTTGGCTATATAAGTAATTTATGGTTGATAAAAGATCTTTTTGTTTGTCAAGGATTTGAGCTCTCTCAAGAGTTTATTTTAAGGAACACATACTTTGAATAACACTTTTCTGGGCATGTTTAACTAACCTAGGTAAGAAAACCATGGTGCTGTTTAATTGTAAATAGATTGGTATAAGATTGGACCAATACTTGATGTGTACAATTTTAGTATGTAGGGTTTTTGTGCTTTTTTAAAAAAAAAAAAATTTCAATTTTTCTCTTTGTCTTTGCCTTTATTTTGGGTTTTTAATTGTTATCACTCTCTACAATTAGGGTGATCTGCCTCATATGAATAAAACCTCTAAAGGGGTTTTCCTCCTTTATAAAACCTCAGTTCAATAAAAAACACATTCATTATCACCAGATTTAGGCTCTGCTATGCCAAACCGTACATGGTCGTTTATAGATATGCTTTAACTTCTGCATTGAAATCTTGGTCTAAAATAGATTATTTCTTTTAAGAATCGTGCTGTAAACCAAAACCTAATTCGGTTTTTTCAGAAGCACTGAGCTCATTTCCTATTCATTTTGGATCAAAGTGGCAGATTTTGATTGTTAAATTTTTATTTAAAATAGATGATACATATGCATGGAGAAAAAAGGCCAACATACCAAGCGAAAAGTCTTTTTCTCATACTATTCCTTATCTCCTGGTTTTTTTTCTCCAGAGTAATCGCTGTTACCAGTTTTCTGGGTATCTTTAAAAAGATAGCATAATAGTTCTCAAACTTGAGCACGCATCAGAATTACTTGGAGGGTTATTAAAACAGATTGCTGGATCTTTCCCCCAGAAGTTCCAAGTTAGTAGATCTGAGTGGAGCCCAATAATTTTACATTTCTAAAAGTTTCCAGATGCAGCCCTTGCTGGCCTGGGGAATCCCACATGAGCACCACTGAGCTAGTGTGTGTGAGTACGTATATTCACCCACCCAACCGTGTTTTCCATAAATTTGTATACTCTACACCTTCCATTTTTCTCTAAAAAGGTGACTCTTAGCTTGTTCCACAGAAGTCAAGTTAGCTCTGCTTCATTCCTCGTAAATGCTGCAGTAATATTCCCTTGTCCCGGAGCACCATAGTTATTTCAGACTTAATGCTGGTGAGGTTAGCCGTTGCCAGTCTTACTCCTGTAAAGGGTGCAGCCTTGGACCGTCCTCCTCCATAGCTGCATCTTAGCGACTCTGCATCTAAGGACTGCCAGCTCAAACAGATGCGTTTAGAGAGCAGCTGCCGAATTGTCCTCCAAACAGATATTACCAGCTCGATATGATTGCCATAATGATATGACTGCCCTGATTTCCCTTCACCCTGACCCACCTTTTGATCTTTAACCACCTAAGTGAGAATCTCTGTCCTGTGGTTTTGACTGAGTGTTTTTCCTTTGAGTGAAGTTTAGCCTCTTACTGTATATTTTAAGGCCATTGATATATATATATATATTTTTAAATTCTGTTTGCCCACTTCCTAGTGCATTTGGTCTTCATCCTCTTGATTTGTAAATATTCTTTCGATATTAAGGAAATGAGTCATTTTCCATCATGTGTTATCATTTTGTTTTTGTATAAGTTATGTGCAAACTTTAAGTTTTGTATGGTGAGATCTATCAGTCTTGTAGGTCTTACCTACTCTGAGAGTCTGAAAAATTTTTTCTCATGTATTTTTTTAAATCCATTATTTGGAGTTTATTTTGGTGCAGGGAACAGAGTAGCAGCCCAGATTTACTTTCTTCCAACTACCCACCTCACTTTTCCTGATACTACTTATTGAATCATTTTCATCTTTCTGTTTCCCACTGACGTGACTTTAAGACAATACTTTTTAAATATTATTTTCTTGTTAATTGGAAAAATGAGCAAATACACCTTGTGTCCAACTCTCAAATGCTATGATTTGGTATTTTTACTGATTTAAAAGAGCGATGAGGAGTGTTGGTGAGAACTCCTTTGTGTCTCCCACAGTTTCTGTTCTCTGGCCCAGCACGGGCTGCTCACATAGGTAAACCCCCATCTCGGCAAATTCAATTTGGCCTTTTTCTAATGTTTGTTTTTGGCACGAGGCCTGTGATGATAATGCACGAGAACTAAGGACCGGTAGAAAAAAAAGCGATTCACTCTGCTTAGTTAGCTTCCCCTAAACTTCTTTCCTCTTTGTAGCTGGATAGAGATCGTGGAGGATCCAGGCCCCTAACCCTGGCCTGGAACTGTAGTCATCTCTTCAGTCAAGCTGCCTTGTCACCTGCCTGTCACCTGCCCCTGCAAGTGCGGCTCCTCTCCATCTGCTTAGGCCCGTGAACAAACACATGCTTTGTTGACCAAAGAAGTCTAATGTGACTGTGACAGTAATAATCTAGCGTTACTGCCTTGCAAAGCATACCCAAATGTTCTTGGTCTATTAAGCTGTACCCTTGAAATCACAGTGGTTTGACTCACTGCGGAGGTAATAATGAAACAAGTATACCTACAAACACATTTTAAGTCACATACTATAATTGAGGGAAAAAAAGTCCTAAAATGAACATTGACAGATTGCTTTGTTGTGCTCCTAGTCCCCAAAGTGTCACTTTACAGGTGGTTGAATTTTAGCCTTTACACCGAGTTTCAGTTGGAGCTCAGCAGAGGTATATGCTCAGTCTCCTGATTCCGTTCTGGGACCACACAGATTATAGAAATGCTCTTAACAAGAACCTGAGAGTTGGATCAGGTACCTTTATAGTCACCCTGTTGATACCGGGAAGGAGGGGACAACTGTATTCCCTGCTCATGTCTCAAACTCCAGTTCTTAAATTTATATCAACTTATTTTAAATTAATTTGAAATAAGTAATTGAATCGTTTAAATTTTAGTTTAAAATGTATTCAAAATTAAAACCTATGCTTACTATCTTTGACTCTCCCTCCTCTCTCACTGCCCCCATTCTGAAACAAATTATATAGTATCTTCATTGCCTTAGAGACCGTGTCTCTATGCTGTGGTTACCTTTTATGTATCTCAGGATTGTTCCCACTGGAGGACGGGAAAGAAGTCTCCTAAGACAGTGCAGTTTCTCCTCCCAGAACTACGCCCGGATCCTAAGGCTGTCTGGTAGCAAAAGCCATGGAGGCTGCCACAAAAGAGGCAGAAACCTGTCCCAAAATAAGCTTTAGCGGTAAGACCCTTTGAAATGACCCAGTCTCTAGCTGACATTTTCCAGCCAGATCGTACTAAGTCTCTCGGTCCGGTACTCTGTGTGAGTGCAGTAGGGTCCAAACTTGTGTCCCAGACAGTGTTCTTAGAGAATAACTGCTCACTTATCACCAAATCAGAGGAGGAGGAGAGCACTGTTCTGAGTGAGATGCTTTGCTACTTTCTGATTTGACAATTTCCATGTCTAAACCAGACACGAGAAGTCAAGTGACTTGTTTTGTTTTTGTTTTTGTTTTTTTGCTAGCTCAGTTTTTGTAGCACCGTTTTGGGGAAGAGGGAGGTGATCCGGCTGCTAAATATTACTATGGTTATAAGCATGTTAGCACCATCCCATGTCTACTGGAGCAAATACAGAGTGTTCATAGTAATTCCCGATTTCTATTACAGGTTTGACTTAGGAATGACAGTCTTAGACAAGCAGTCATCTTACCTGTTGCACACTGATAGTGACCCTTGATGACTATCCTCTTGAACTCATTGAATGCCTTAAGGTCAGTTATGTAATTAGGACAAAATTATCTTGCCTAATGTATACTTAAGAAATCCTTTGTTTATAGTAAGGGAGCTGTATATCTTTAATGGCTAAAGAAATTAAATTGCTCCGAAATTCATGATAGGAGGAGATGTGGTCGTTAGCACGATGTGGATGAATTTCTGAGCCATTGAAACGATAGCTTAAGACTTAAACAGAATCTGCAAAAAACTGGATTTACTCGGATCACTTCCTCTAAGCACAGGCATCCATCTAATTGACCTTGAATTTGAATCCTGGGCCTACCACTAGTGGGCCTTATGCACTTGGGTAAGGTTCTTACTCTCTATAGGCCTCAGTTTCCTCATCTGTAAATTGAGGGTAACACCGAATTCAGAGGGTTGCGAGTCACGCATTTAAAGCACCTGTCTGGCCCGTACCAAGTGCGTACTGAGTGGTCTTTACCATCATCAGCATGACAGCACTGTCAGGGAGCATAACAAGTCCTGTGTTACACACATTTAAAAATTATTCAAGGCATTATACAAAAAGTTAAACTCAGGGAATATAGTAATTATTTTACCCTAGTAGATTTGGTCCATTTGCTTAAGCGCCTAACTCATCAGAGAGTAATTCAGGTTCTAAGAAGAGCACGGCCACAGCCCCCATGCTCTGAAAAGTTCATTTCCCTTCTGCTTTGAGGCACTTCACCATTTGCCAGTTTGGGGTATCTTGCATCCAGGTAGATTTAGTTTAAGGACTGGGAGACTAGAAAGAATTCTAAAAGTATCAGACCACTAGTGACAAATACTGGGAATGCATTTACCTTTCCACTGCCAGCTCCAATGAGTGTTGGTAATTATGTGGATACACAGGGACCTACTGAAAGGGGTTGATGTGAAAAGGAGAAGCAGAATTGGGACATGTGGACAAAGAGACAATGATTATTGCGCATCACGTTATCGTGAGGTCAGAGATGATTACAGTGAATCTGCCTGAGGAGCACTCATTTGAACCCTTCGTACATCACAGTCAGTGTAAAGATACACGCTTTGGTGTTCCAAGTTTATATTTGGACACGGTAACAGTTGTCATTACCTATATTCTTTCAGATTTATTTATTCCAAGAAGACGCTCTTTGACTCGCATTAACTTCATTCATGTAACTTCATTTTCTTTTTAAGCAGAGTCTTCTCTTTCTTTCTCTTTTTCTTTCTCTGCTTTCCTCATCTCCTGGTATTTGTCCATGGTGAAGATAGTAAACAGCTTAAATTCCTTGTAATTAAGACGCTTTTGTTGGGGGAGAAAAGAAAAATTATTTCAGGAAGGACTTGATCCTTTCAGATGACAGCAGGGTTGTAATCATTTCTCATTTTGAATCTTGGAAACTTAAAAGAGGCTCAGTAATTAGGACAAAATTATCTGATTGTAGTCTGAGAGCCAAGAACAGAGTCTGTTACAGACTCTAAAGGAACCAAGGGTCGCTTTTACTTCTACAATGTCAAGTCCACACGCTCGAGGCTGGCATCGAGGTTCCTCACAGGTGAGCCATCTTTGCCCACCTTCGCTCCCACTTGCTTCCTCGTTAGGTAGAATTCATTATCTCCCCCACAGTTGTCTCTCAGGATTTTGCTCACGTGTTCCCATTATAGAATTTCTTCCTTTCTACTTATTCAGATGTACATGCCCTTCCCCAACCCCTAGTCCTGCCGAATTAATATAGTTCCTTCTCTAAACAACTTTGAAGCTTCTCCTCTAAGCTTCTGTAATTGTGTATCTGCGTTATATGATGTAGCACGTAGTTATTCAGTCCTGTCTCTCCCACAGGCCTATCTAGAGTGTTCCCTGATCCCAGCTCCATACCACACTCAAGCGGGTTCTCCCACCCATCTCTTCACTGGTCTCCACTGTACGCAGCAGGACGTCGTCCTCTGCCTTTGGACAGAGAGGCCCCACTTGAGGGATCTGCACTTACACAGTCACCTGTGATGTCAAAGTCACTGTAGAGCTCTTTGAGTTCCTGCTTTTTAATATTGAACAGGAAGTTGTACATGTGGAAGTTTTCTGGACCAATTTTCATCTCCCCATCCAGGTCAAGCAGCTCAAAAACAGGCCGGGAATGGCGGAAGATAAATTGCTCTTCCAAGTGGTTCTGTTTTGAGAGAAAGATGTAAGACAAGTTGGTGCTACTTCTAAAGTCGCTACATCAAGACTCCTATATTCCCTAGGCCATTCCTGAGCCATAAGCAAAAGGCAAAATCACAGAAGCTCAGGGTTGAAAAGGTCCCTCTTTAGCATCTGCCTTCAAGGGGGACTTAACGCCACCTGCGGTGGTTGGTTCTGCTAGACCGAAATCTAGTCACTAGAACGCATTTCTTTACGTTCAGCAAAAATCTACTCTTGAAACATTGCAGCACTGGTGATAAAGTGAAGACAAGGAATGGCGGCTAATAGCTAAAGACACACGGAAGGTATATATAAGGTAAGGTGGGATCCAAAGAAGAGCTGTTTGTCATCTCCATCATTCATCCCTTCCAGAAAAGTCTCTGAGAGAGAGAGGATCATTGCAGTGAGGTGCATGGGAATATACTGGTGATTCTTTAAGTATCACGAGCTAGAACAGGCAAGGAAGGACATGCCATGGCCCACGTGACAGGGTGGCATCTGTTCTTTAGAGAGGCAATGGCGGACAGCTGAAGATGGGCACAGGCAGCCCGGGAGCAGAGGCTCTCGATGGAACATTTAGGAACCCAAAGTAGTTCTTCTTTGAGTTTTATTTTTTTCTTCCTGTTTTGAGTGAAAGGAAGAAAATTCTGGTATATTCTTAATTCAGTGCTACCTCCAACAAGATGATAGCGGCTGCTAAGTTCGGCCTCCTCTGCCCCACACCCTGACTTAAGTCCCACTGGAGACCCGGGTAGGTTGGTACTCACCTGTTGTGCCAACAGTATGCAAACCAACATGTAGAACTGGTCAAAAGCAATCTCACCCATAGCATTCCAGTCCAGCATGTTGAACACAATCATGATCTGTCTCCGTTTCAAGTTAGTCACGTGATGAAGGAAGTGGTAGAACAGCACATCTGTAACGGTGGGAGACAGGAGAATGGGTTATTCTCACACAGTTCCAAGATGCCAGATAGCGGAGTCACATAAATGGTGGTGATGTTGGGAGCTTGTGACCTGGGAACAGTAATGATGATAATTTCTGGCCTCGCCACTATACCTTCCATGATTCCTCAGGCCTTAGTTGTCCTTGAGCTGTATGGAAGGAGCACTGTGCCTGGAGTTGTGGATAATGAGGATGGGGAGGGCTTGGTTCCTGACCCCGGCTCACACACTCGATGGTGCGGACAGGTGTGTATAGGTAACCGATAAAAGCCATAGTATGCTTCTTGTATATCGGGTCCCCAAGCCCTAGCCTGCGGATTGGTACCAATCCACGGCCTGTTAGGAACCGGGCCACACAGCGAGAGGTGAGCAGCGAGGTGATGAGTGAAGCTTCATCTGTATCTGCAGCCGCTCCCCAGCGCTAACATCACTGCCTCAGCTCCGCCTCAGATCATCAGGTGCTAGGTTCTCATAGGAACACTGGTCCCTGGTGCCAAAAAAGGTTGGGGACCGTTGTCGTACCTGGAAGAAAGAAGCTTAATTCTGCCTAGGGACTGAGGACGCTTGGAGACGCTGCCATTTCACGTGGACCTTTTTCACTTGTAGAAATAATGGTGAAAATGAGAAATTAAAAAATCCTTCTACAAATGTCTCAGTATTCCTCATGCTTAGATTAAAATGAACGCATTTGGCTATGAGAAAAACAATTGTGCTTGAGCACCTTAAGTGCTAGGCACTTTAAATGCCACATCTCCTTGGACCCTGACAGCCCTACAGAGAAAGCGGTGTCACGCCCTTTTATAAGGCGCCTTCCATAGTAACTACTCTGTTTTAATGCTGCCTGAACTGTAGTCGGTATACTGAATCCTTGAGGATCATGTAAAATTACAGGCTCTGATTCAGGAGATCTGGTGTGGGACTGAATCTGCATTTCTAACAAGCTCCTAGGAGATGTGGCTGCTGCTGCCCAGGCTTTGAGTGGCAGGGCTGGGATCTAAACGTGGTCCGCCTGACTGCACAGCCTTGCTCTTACCCTGGTGAAAAGGGCATTAGTTAATGCAGTCAATCATATACTGAGAAAAAAAAAAAATACAGTGATTTAAAGAACAGGGAGGGTTTTACCTGAAATTCCACTTACTAATCATCTGTCTCCGAGGATGGAAGAAACAAATGTGATACATTCATCCCGTTGTATATACTAATTGCCCATAGTTATGGCATGTTCGTGTGTAACTTTGTCTGTACCTGATTTCCCTTTGCCCGCTAGTTCCGGAAGCTATCTCCTGCATAAGAGATGGCTCCACTCAATACAGAAAACATCCATGTAGTTTGGAGTCCCGGTTCAAGCTAGCTAAGAGCACAGTAAACCAGTTGTCACAGTTGTGGGGGCTTTGATGGTTTCTTGATGTTCCTTCTCTGTGCCCCCCCAGGTGTGAGCATGTGGGGACAACCACACCCTGTCACATATACACAGTGATGTTTGTGTATATGTCTCACCTTGAGAAATGTTTAGTGTGGACTCAGTAGCTCCTTAACAAATACTGTTTTTAACCAGCTGGCTCTGGCCCGCTCAAGTCCCTAAGGCTGTAAGTCACAGAGCCTCCCTGGAAGGCAAAAAAAAAACTTAAGGCTGCGCCTTTGCTTTTTCAGGTCACTCTCCAATCCCTTGGTGACCAGAAGACATGAGCATGACTACCTCTTGGGTATTGATTGCATCATCAGGGGGTGATTTTGTTACTAGGGAGACCAGACTCTTCTTCGCAAACATTCTAGTGAGACTGAGAGTGTGGGTTTTGGAGTCAGAAAGCTGTGAGTTTCAGTTCCAACTTTTTTTTTTCTCTTTACAGTTAGGATCCCTACCGTTGCCTTATCTATATGGCCGGGTTATTACAAAGATTTGGTGTCATATACCCTGTGTAAATCTGTATGTAAAGAGAAAAACAGGCATGAAATTGTGAGGTGTCTTATTTTTTTAAAGATTGAACTGTTAAAAATCTTTATGGAAGAAACCCCTTATTCACAAATGACATTTATCTCTCTCAGGTCACAATGGATGGGATAGGATACCTTATTTATACCCTGTCTTAAAAAAAAAAAATCAGTATTTTAATTGGTCTTCTGTTAGTCTGTGCGTTCAAAAGCAAGGTTGAGATCATCCATGCTTTTTGGTCACTCATAAGTACCAAGAATTAGAAGAGAACTTGCAGCTCATCTGTCTGATTCAAACATCTCATTTGAAAAAAGAGAAGTCTTGGCTGAAAGGGGTCTTCAGGGTTAACGCCGGAGTGGGGTTCAGCCCCCAGGAATAATTATAACGAACAAACATTAAGTCCTTACGATGTGCTAAGGATTTTCCATACACTGTCTCATTTCATTTTTTTTTTTTTCCCTGTATGAGATGGACTCCATTATTAGAATCCTCATTTACAGTTGAGGAAAATGAGGCTTAAGGAGGGTGATGAAATCACCAAGGAATAGTGGGTGGAGCCAGCAGTGTTATTTATTTATTTTTTAGGCGAGGCAACCCTTGGTTGACCTCACAGATTGCAAGGAGCTTGTCCGTTTACAATCCCTTGCTTTTAGTTGTTTACGCCTACAGCACCTGGTCTTCCTAAGGTATGTTATTCTCCTTCCTGAACAGCCTCAAGTCTCAGTTGGTGATTAAAAACCCGGAAATGACTCAGAGGAAATTTTCGGAAGGTACTGACCATTCAACGTGTGGTTGTGGTGAACGTCCAGAAGGCGAAAATACTCCACCAGGGCCTTCACGTTCCTCACGGATAGTAAGCAGTATATCTTGTCCAGGTAGAGGTACCACAGAAACGACCCTTCCTTCAGCTTCATCTGGGTGCTCTTTAAGCCAAAGACGCTAGCAGCCCGAAAGGGAATAGAGAATTCTGCCTCGGAATTGGAACGTTGTTGGATAAAGAGAAACTTTGGTGGGAATTAAAACAAAAACCAACAAAAACTTATAGAAAACAGTCAATGAAAAATTAATAATGGCTAAAGGGAGGGTCACTTTGTAACTTATATAAATGACTAATATTGAATGTCAGCTGTAATTGAAAAAAAAATGGTATTACAGCAGCTTCCTCCTAGTTCTTGAGCCTTGCGATAGACGTTTATTGTCCTAAATCTCTTTATAACTGGATTATTCCTCTGTCACTAAAATAACAAGTTCTAAACCAAAGTCACAGGCTGTTTGGAAATGAACGGGAGAATATACACATGAAAACCTATGCGGCCAAAGTGGTTCTTAGAGGAGTATTTATAGCCTAAGTGCACGTACTAGAAAACAAGAAAAAATGAAAAATACACAGAAAGATACTACAAGGACCACCTAGAATAAGTAAAATAAAACCAAAGAAGAAAAATTTTTAAAGACCAAAGCACAAAATCATTGAACTGAAAAAGCAAAGCAAACGTGCTTAGTATAAGCGGGACCTTTTTTCCTTTTAGTAATGGAAAATTTAAAACATATCCTAAAGTAAATTAGTATCATAAACTTACATGTAATCATCAGCCAGCTTCAAAAATGATGATGTCAGGTCCGATCTTATTTCATCTATACTCCCCCACCCACCACCACCATCACTAGATTGTTCTGAAGCAAATCTCAGACATGACTTTCCTTCTGTAAATATTTGAATATATGGTTAAAAGAGTGACTTTTAAAAAAAATAATAATCACACACTATTGTTATACCTAAAAATGAACAGCAGTCATTCCCTAATGTTATCAAATACCCAGTCAGCATTCAAATTTCCCTGTTTAACATTTTTTAAATTTGAATTTTAATTATAGTTGGCAACGGTGATTAGACATTTATATACCTTACAAATTTTTAATAGATGAATTCAAGTCAGGACCCCAAACAGACCAATTATTACATTTAGACTGTTTTCACAAGTATCTTGAGGGTCTGCCTTTCTGTCTTTTATTTTTCTTGCAATTTATTTGTTAAAAAGCCCAGATTATCATGTAGAGGAAAACAGTCTATTTTTGCAGATTTTGTCTCCAATGGGTTAACATGTTCCTCTGTCTCCTCTACTTTCTATAAACTAGTAGTTAGATTTAGAGTGAAAGCTGGTTTTAGGAAAAGACTGATAAAAACAAAAGTTTTGGCAAATGTGATAAGGAGAAAAAAAGATTTTAAATATTAAGAATGAGAAAAGAGACTATTATATGGAAGAAATTGAAATATAAGATTACTGTATACAACTTCTGTGCCAATAATTTGAAAATTAAATTAGCTTTATCCAATAAATACATAGCATGAGCCACAAACATGTCACATGTAATTTTAAATTTTCTAATAGCTACATTTTAAAAAAGTGAAATTAGTTTTGAATACATTTAACCCAGTGTATCTAAAACATTTCAATTTGTAACCAATATATTTTAAAAATCTTCACAATCTTTTTTCCCCCAGCTCTATTGAGATATAAATGACATAACAATGCATAAGGTGTACAATGTGATAATTTGACACATGTATATATTGTGAAACGATTATTACCACAATAAGGCTAGTTAACACATCCGTTACTTCCGGTTTTTACTATTTTGTTTCCTGTGGTGAGAACTTTCAAGATAAATTCTTTTAGCAACTTTCAAGTACACAGTGCAGTATTGCTAAGTAGTCACCATGCTGTATATTAGATGCCCAAGACTTACTCATCTTATAAATGGAAGTTGGTACCCTCTGACCACCTTCGCCCATTTTCCCACTCCTGGCAACCAATGTACTCTCTGATCCTATGAGTTCAGTTTTTTTTTGTTTTTGATTCCACAGATAAGTGAAATCATAAATCCTTTTTTTTTATACTAACTCTGAAGCCGCGTGTGTATTTTATATACTTAAAGCATGTATCAGTTTGGACAAGTTACATTTGGAGTGCTTAATGGCCACGTGTGGCTAGTGCATCATCTTGAACAGCTTTAGAGAAGTAGAACAATTCTTTTAGGGAAATGGACGAAAGAAGGAGTTAAAAATACCCATGACCAATAACCAGGAAGTAATCAATGATGAAATGCTAGGAAAAGAGACCTGCTCAGATGGTTTTATGGGGAGGTTTCTCAAAACCATCAAGGACAATAATTTCTGTTCTGTAAGCTGTTTCAGAGCGGTTCTGATTTTAGTAATGTAATGGGCTATGTTAGTGGATAGAATTCCTCACTTAACGACTCGAGGGATGAGATCATTGCAGCATTGAAGAGTTGAAGGAGGAATCAGGAGCCTAGAGGGTTTCATTGCAGGTGGCTGGGTTTGGGGGGAGCATCGATGAGGCAAAAGAAAGTCTGTGGCCCCGTAAAAGTGGAGAGTCTAACAAAACACCCCCCCATTTACCTGCTGTATATGTAGGACACAAGCAGGTAAGTGGCAGCGAAGCGAGTCAACCACCAGCATCCAGGAGGATGGTGGTCAGAGATTTTAGTTTTATTTGTCATGAGCTCATTTCTTAAATCGGGAAATTAAGAATCGGAAACTTCTTATTCCACATACAGACGTTATCTGAAGATCCATCCTGAAGCAGGGGATAGGTCCCAAAGGAGCCCTTGCCCCAGCTGTCTGAGCCCGGCCGGCGAGGGAGCGCCCGGGAAGCAGGACACCGCGGGGGAGCCGGGTCTCCGGGGCCCGCGGCGACCGCCAGGGCGCAGCACTGCGGGCAGCAGGAGGCAGCACCGCGCCGGGGCAGCATCCGTGGCCCCGGGGCTGCAGCCCTCGCCCGCCGCGCGTCCCCACCTGAAAGGTGGGCGCTCGCAGAGCAGCCACGCGGTGCGGTTGCGGGGCAGAGTCCGCGTTGGATGTCGCTTCCCCCCACTGGCGCTGGGACCACAATCGGCGGGCGCACGCGGAAAGCCAGTTCGCTTCCCTTCTCGTTCCCGTAGAAACTGGGGAGCGGCGCGGCGCGGCGCGGCCGACCTCTCGGGTCCGGGACGGTCCGTCGAGAGGTGCCCCCAACCTCTCCAAAGCGCAGCCCCGGGCTCGCAGGCGCGCGGCGCGCGGGGGACTACACTCTCCAGAGTGCCCCGCGGCGACGGGCGGGGCCGGGGAGCGCCCGCAGCCAATTAGGGGGGCCGCGGGCGCTGCCGGGGAGCGGCAGGTGGAGCCGGGCCGGTGGGCGGGCGCGGGGCCGCGTCCCAGAACGCGCCCCGGGGCGTGCGGGCAGGGCGTGGGGCGGCTTCCCGGGGCACCGGCCGGAGCCGGGGCGCGGTCCGTGGCCGCCCGAGCGGTTCCGGGTGCTCCCGCGGCGCGCGCTGCCGGGGCGCACTTGACCGGGGACGCGCTGCGGGGAAGCGCTGCGGGGAAGGCGGGTCTGGGGAGCAGCCCCGAGCGCCGCGGCGTCCTGCAGCGCCCCCCTCCTCCTCGCGGCCGCCCGAGCCTGGTCCCGAGCCGGCGCCACCTCGCCCGCGGCTCGCGCGCCCCCAGCCATGGCTTTCGCCAATTTCCGCCGCATCCTGCGCCTGTCCACCTTCGAGAAGCGAAAGTCCCGCGAATACGAGCACGTCCGCCGGGACCTGGACCCCAACGAAGTGTGGGAGATCGTGGGCGAACTGGGCGACGGCGCCTTCGGCAAGGTTTACAAGGTGAGGGCGCTGGGGGTGGCTGGGTGGCTGGGTGGCCCGGGGCGCCGGCTCCAGTCCTCGGGGCCACGACTCGGGAGGGCGCAGAGGGGCTGCCTGGCCCCGAACTCGGGGTTCCAGGCTCCTGTCCTGGTGCCCCTTGTTCTCTGCGGGGTGGGGGGAACCTCGCCTAGCCCGGCTGAGTCCCTGCGCGCTGCCCCCCACCCCCAGCGCCCTTTCCGAGCACTTCCTGTGCGTCTGTCACTGCGCTCGGCGCCGCAGGGGGAGACAAAGGGGCGCTTATAGGACCTTAGCATCCGCGAGGGCCACCGAGGTAGCGCCGTAAAACAGTGATACGGGGCAGACTTTTTAAGAGCGCGCGCACACACACACACACACACACACACACGCACACGCACACGCACACACGCGCGCGTGAGAATGCCAAGGCGACGGGCAGAGAGACTGGGCTGCGTCTGGAGGGGTTAGGACCTGTGGAGCTGGGGACACACCTGAAGACGAGCCAGGGACAGGAAGGGTGGAGGAGGGGGTTGCCCTAGAGTGACGAGTTGGGCTTGGAAGGGTGGGCATGCGGCTGGGCGGAGGGCGAGGGCGGGGCCTCGTGCCTGCTGCCCCGAGGAGGTCAAATTGGATTCTGTGGATGAGTCACAGCTGGGGAGCCTCCCAGCCTGCAGCCACCTTTCCCCCTAGAGTCGTGCCCAGCGGAGAGCTTCTGTGGGGGGCTGGGGTCCGGCCGCAGCGGATCAATTCTAGACACGTTCGCAGCAGTCTGGTTCCTGCGCCTGTGAAACCAGTTTGCAGAGGCAGAGTTGTGTGGGGACCCAGACGCTTCGGGCTGGACTCCACCCTTTCTCTGATCTCCTTTCCCCCCAGAAACCCGTTACTGAGAGAATCCGCCTGGAGGGCGCCCCCTTCCGGGCCCCACCGCCCTTCTCGGGGCTCCTGTAGCTTGGGGAGCACTCTGTCCCCAGGATTGCCCTTTTAGCAGTTTGGACCCCAGAAAGGGCTTCTTTGCGTCGTCCCCTCCTCCCCTCGCCCAGTACCCCTCAGGACTTGCTTGCTCTCTTTGCCTTGAAAGGTGGTGTGGTGGCTTGTCACTGTCACTGACTGGTGGTGCCTGGACCTGCAGCGTCAGCATCACCTGGGAGCTCGTTAGAAATGCAGAATCTCAGGCCCCACCCTAGTGCATTTTAACAAGATCTCCAGGTGATGGCTAACAAGCACATCAAAGTTTGGCAAACACTGCCCTAGAGGCAATTTTGAGGCCAACTAGGCCCATCCGGGTGTCTGTTTTGTTACCTGACTACCTCCCCTCTGAGCTGCCACTTCCTGTTCCACCAGAGCAGAGGTTCTGTGGTTGGAGGGGCGGAACTCCTGCCAGGACCTCTGTAACATTCAGGGCCGCTCTGTCACTCGCACCTGTGGCTCTCAGGCCGCCTCGCTTTGCGGCCCTTCTCTGCCTGAGGGTTCTGCGTGTGTTGGAGGGTCACAGGCAGCGTCTTTACAAGGCACATCTTTACCGTTCTCAGAGCTGCATCCTTTTCCTAGTGGCACCGGGACGCTGTCCTCAGCCTCGCAGCTAGCTCCCCGTAAGCACCCCGCCAGTGTCCTCGCCCTCCCAGGACATAGCCTGCACTTCCAAATGTGCTCTGGCCACCGGGAGGGCCGCTGGTCCCTTAGTCAACTCACTACATCCTCTATTTTTTCCAGAACTTTCGTTTAGTGTTTTGGGTGCACGCTGTTGTCTGTCAGTGATGTTTTTTCTCTCGGGGGCTGGCTCTCAGTGGCAGTCTTGTGTTGTCCCTCTCCCCGCAGTGGATCCTGGCTTCATGTGTGCGTTCATTTTCTTTCAAACCTAAGTGCCCCTGGTGACAGCCCTTGCACGTTTCAGTTGTCATTTCCTCCTCCTCTAGCCTTGTGAACCTCTCCTGCTACTCTCTGGAAGCTTCCTCCAAAGGAACTCCTCTGATTCACAAGTTATTTTGCCTAAAATGTCTCCAAATGAGTCCAGTTCTCAAAGCTGTGAGCTGGCTTTCCCTTTGTATCTCCAACCCCATGTTTTTGTGAGAATCAAGACAAGGGACAGCTAGACTGACAGAGAGAGCTGTGTGCTGGCTGATACACCTGGACTATTGATTATGTTACCTGCCTGGCCTCTGTGTGTGACCCTCTGATCCAGCCCACCCTCATGTTGTGTGTGTGTGTGTGGGGGGATCCTGGGGCCCAGGGAGAGGAAGGAACTAGAACTCAAGGCTCTGGGCTTCAGTGTGACACTTTCCTTAGCTGCCAGCTCAGGAAGACGCATCCTGGATCACAGGTCCCTGTCACTCAGGCCTCCTGCCCTGGAGAAGTGCTGCTTACTCAGCCCCCGATAGTTGACATTGAAGCAGGTGTCGCTTTACTAAAGACTCTAATTAGAGACCATACCTCCTTCCCACGTTACTGTTCTCTGGCATGGCCACCGTGGCTGTGAGCTGGGGACGTGATGGTCGGCACCATCTCCTCTCACTTTTCTAGAACCAGCAGGTCCTGGCAGCCTGGGTGGGGTAAGGCCTTCCTGAGGACTTTCCTGGTATTCAAAGCCTTAGAAATCTCAATTCATCGATTGCCGGTCAGGGGAGGACTCTGATGGCAGATTTCCTGATGAGAGCCTTGCAGAGGCTCAAAGCCTAAACATTAGCAGTTTCAAGATCTGAAGCCCCTGCCTCCTCCTGGTCTTGATAAGCCATCCGTCAAGCCTCAGGAGAAAAAAACAAAATAAGGTGTGATTGACTTCTGAGCAAAATCAAGCCTGTTTCTCCCTAATCCTTAGGCAATTGCAAATTGATTTCAGAAGGTAGTCATTTCTAGTTCATGGCTAGATACAAAGTAAAGGTCACAAGCTACACTGTTTCCAAATTCTTGCCCTTAAAAATAATCTTTATTCTGGAAACAAAGGAGAAAGGGGAGGAAGTGTTTGATACCATGTTGAGTAGAAAAAAGCCACCTTCAGGGGTGTGCTTGCTGTCCTAGCACGGGAAATGGGTCTGCACTCACGTGGCGAACACGGACGAGGACTGTGACAACGCAGAGGGCTGGCTTAGCAGGCTGAGGCCACTTTGCTGCTGCTTGAAAATTGTATTGGTTTTGATCTTATGTTGTCTTCAAGCTTTTAATAGGTTTATGAGTTTGCAGAATTAGGGGTACACAAAAGTATATAATTTTTTTATTTAAAACAATCTAAGTCCCATCAATTGCTGTTGACATTTTGATGTATTTTCTTTCAGACTTTCCTGATTTTTTTTTTTTATGGTGAAAAGAAGATTTTCTAATGCAGGGTTGTGATCATATACACCTACAGTGTTTTTTTTTTTTTATGCTATCTTTTATTCCTAAGGCCTCTTCCTTTATTATTCTAAATCCTTCACACATACCCTCTAGGAGGGCTCAGTGCCCCCTTGAGCTTGATCTTATTAGATGTTTAAGTAATTTATCTCTTTCTCTCCCTTTACTATTAAGTTAAAATTGATTCAGTGCTTATCACGCTGGGCACTTACATAATACTGTCACTTTGCTATAATGTCAACATGTGACCCTACAGATCCGGAGCTGTGAAAATCACGCAGTAAAACCAGAGGCCTTGTTCAAAGAGTGGGGCTAAGGGCATGACACTCAGAGAAACCTCATCAGGAGCCCATCTGATCAAAGAGACAAGAACCTAAAAAAACCAGTTGCTCAGTTTTACACAAATGATGCTGATAAGAAATACAAAAGTATGACAATAAATAAATAAATAAATAAATAAATAAATAAAGTATGACAATAAAAGTATGGCACCGTACTGTAAAAAAGACCCGCCGAGTGCGTGTGGGGAGGGTTGCAGGGGAGGAAGGAGGGATGGAGAAGCCAGGTGGACAGGGGGGCGCCAGAGGTGGCTGGGTGGCGCTCAAAGCCGCGCACAGCTGTTGTGGATACGCGCCTGTGCGATCTGCGCCTGCGCGTTCTGCGCATCCTTCGCCGCTCAGTTGCGCGGGGTGCGGTTTTCTGCGTTCACCTTGTTTCTGGAACACAAAACGGCTCGTAAACAAATGCGAGTTTAGCTTTTTGATGACATTGTTCCCTAATGCATTAGTGCTGCTGGGACAGGACTGGCGTTTTCAGGGTAAGCATTGGAGCCCAGCTGACTGTACCCCGATGCACAGCGGTGGCCCTCCGATGGGGACCTCAGGTGCCCCCCTGGCTCAGAGAGTCATTGTCAGCCCACTTCCGTCAAGTGCCACATCCTGCCCTGCTGGCCCGGTTCAGACAAAGCGGAGGTTCAGTGAGGAGTGAGGTCGGAGGCAGCGGTGAGGCCTTTCCACCCCTGGGGCCAGGGCCCTTCTCCCTTCACCCCCTCTCCTGCCTAATGGTTTTAAAGCCTGGGTTTCCTGTGTCGCAGTCGTGGTCTCCAAACCCCCCCAGGCCCCGCCCCCTTTTCCGGAAAGAGCTCTGGCCCCGGCAGTAACCTTGCTTCCGCTCAGCCCAGTGTTTTTACAGAAGCCTGTGCTATTGTGAGCAGGTTCCTGGCGGGGGCCTGAGACCAAGGTGGCCCGAGCTTCCTGGGTGTGAGGCCCGCCTTGGGGGCCACTGGGGCCTTGGGGGCCACTGGGGTTGTCCATAGCTGATTTAGCCCTGGCCACACCGAGACTTTCTGTGGCTGGCTCCAGAGCAGGCCAGGGTGAAGTGAGTTAAACAACAAACCAGAGCCCCCCACTTTCCCCGCCCCACCCTTCCCCGGCCTCCTCAGGTTGCCTGGATGAGGCGCTGCCATCCCAGGCCCCGCTGCTGCCCAGGGCAGTAGACTAGCATGGTTAAGGGGAGAAATTTGGGGCTCAGTAGGACCCACGTTTCCACTCCAAGCCAATGACTCCCCTCCCCCTCTGAGCCCCGGGTTCTTGTCTGCAAATGGAGGTGATCATTTGGACAGTTTAGCACCTGATTCCCACCCAGGAAGTGGGCAGGAAGGAAGATGGTTTGTTATTATTCATACTCTTGGCATCACCTGGAGCAGGTCCTGGCCAGCTCCTGCTGCTTAAATGGAGCCAAGGCAGAAAGACTAGTGTTTGCAGCTTGTCCTCTGTACCAGGCCTTCTCACCTGGGTGCTGTTTGGGGCAGGTAGTTCTTGGCCGTGTGGGACATCTTGCGCATCGTCGGATGTTAGCAGCATCCTCGCCTCCACCCACTAGGAGTACCAGAACCACCACCCCTCCACCCCCTGCCGGTGACAGCCGGACATGTCTCTCGACATTGCCACGTATCTGGGGGCACGTTTCCACCCGTTGAGCATCACTGCCTCGTGCACATGAACGTGCCTCAGCTCCGCTCGGCAGACAGTACGTGTTCACCCCTGTGTGTCAGGGCCCTGGGTGCACGACAGAAGACCTGGGCCTTGCAGCCGGGCAACCCAGGGTTCAAGTCCCGGCTGCCCCACATAGCAGCTGTGTGTTGTCGGGCAGGTGGCTTGTCTCTGAGCCTCAGTTTCCCCATGTGTACAGTGGGGCTGAGACTACTTACTACTCACCCCACAGAGCTGCTTTGAGACTTAGGCGAGCAGCTCACACAAAGGGCATAGCAATTGGCCTAAGGTGCTGAGGATGGGCCAGTGGCCTCCCCTGCTGCTTCTGGTGTGACGTGGGGGGGAGGAAGGAGGAGGGTCTGCTGGGATGAGAGAGTATGTGAGGACAAGGACAGGGTTCGTGGTGAGCGGGGAAGACTTTCGCCTGGCAGTGCAGGTGAGGTGGTGACAGAAAGCTGGAAGCCACGGCCAGGAGAGAGGCCGGACAGTGAGGCCCGAGGTGGCTGGCTGGGGGCCTTGAGCCTAGCATGACCTATGCACAGGTTTGTGTACCTCTCGTGTGGCTGAACCAAATCTGAAGTGACTGCCAGCATTTTGGCGTCAAGGAATTTCACATAAGACCCCAAATTTCTGGTCTTTTCTGGGAAGATCAGATAAGCTGGTACCCCCCTGCCTGCATGCCTGTGCGGGGACTGAGACAGCCCCTGGGCCCGCCCTGTCTCAAGGAAATGTAGCACAAGCCACATAAGCCATTAAGATTTTCTAGTAGTCTCATTCAAACAAGGAAAGAAACAGGAGAAGTGAATTTTAATGGTATGTCTTAGCGAATGCGGTATATCCAAAGTATTATCATTTCAGCATGTAATCAATATAGAACGAAAGGAATAGTTAACATTCTTTCATACTAAGTCTTCGAAATTGAGAAGTATTTCCCACTTCCTGCACGTCGCAGCCCGGACCAGCCATTTTTCAGGGGCTCCAAAGTGACATGTGACTGCTGCATAGGGCGGTGCAGATCTGGCCTCTACTGTCTACCCCCACCTCGAGCCCTCCCCCTGGCCCACTCCTCACATTTCAGTTGCCTCCTCAAGCCCAGTGGTCAATGGGCTTGGCCTTGGGGCTGGCCGGACAGGACCAGGTTTAGAATAGCGTTTGAGGGCCAAGTCACAAGAACCTTGAACGTGAAGCTGAGGACTTGGGACGTGACAGTTCTGAGCTCACCTCGTGTCTTGCCTGCCCCAGGTCCCCAGGCCTGACCAGCTCGGGCTTGTGCGGTGTTAGAGAGGAGCTCTCTTTGGTGGTCCCCAGAGGGGGGCGTGGCTTGCCCAGATAATGGGCACATGCCAGAGCCAGGTTTCCTGGCTGCCCAAGGCCAGGGTGGAGTGAAGGCTGGGGCAAAGTGTCCACGTCTTGGTGGCTGGAGCAGGCTGGGGTGGGACAGAAGGTTAGAGCTGAGGAAGCAGCTGATGGAAGGCAGTCAGCCTGAGAATGAGATGTCATACGTGGATGGGAGGCATGGAAGATTCTAGAGAGCTAGGCATGGAAGGAGGAAAGAGCAGAGAGGGTGAGGTGGGGGGGGGACGGGGCGCTCATGTTTGCCAGGGGTCAGCGACGGCACAGGCACGTGGTTGAGGCCCCAGAGCTAGAGCCCGGCTCTCCCTCCTGCGGGTCGTTGGAGGGAGGATGGACGAACCCAGGCAAACCACTCGGTCCGGGATACTGGAAAAGCTCGAAAAAGGGTTAGCCACTAAAATCATTAATTGAGCACCTACTGTGTGCCAGGCACTGTGGGTTCCAAGGTGAGTGAGATAAATGAGTAGGCGTCTGGCTTGCGCTCCAGCCTTATCTGTTCACCACTTAACTCCTAGCCCCAAAAAAGGTGGGCGGACATGCTCACGTCACACCTGATGAAGCAGAGGCCCAGAGAAGTACAGTGACCTGCTGAGTGTCAGCTGTTCTGTGCCAAGGCTGGGACTTGAACCCGTATCTCCCTGACCAGGAGCCTGTGCTTCCTACTGGACAGGAGTTGTGCCCAGGGCCACTTCAGTGTGGCGTCCCCCTGCGGCCGTGCTGTTTCCCTGCCTAGGGGTGTGATCCTGCTCCCCAGGCCTGCCACAGCCTCCGCCAGGGGCTGAGCCCCTGATGGCGATGGTGGCCTCTTGTGCAGAGGAAGTGGTGACGGGGGCAGGCCGGGCTAGCAGAGAGGAAGTGGCAGGGGAAGGGGGCGGGCGTCGGGGTGGGGAAGCTGGGTGATCCTGGGGCCCCGGTGGGTGTGGGGCTGCTGGTGCCACCCACAGTGGCTCAGGCACCTCCCGGGTGCTGCCGGCGGGGCAGGGAGGGACTTACCCAGAGGAGCCGCCTCCCTCTCCCCCGCCGCACTCACCTTCCGCTTCCTCACTGTTTCTTTCTCTTCTCCTTTCTCTCTGCTCTCCCCTTTGCTACACTGTTTGTTCTTCCTTCCTCCATAGCTTACTTAGTTTTTTTTTTTCTTGCTAACAGGGCCAGAATTCAGACCCTCTGAGCCTCGGGGTCTAACCCCTGTGCTGGTGACTAAAGAGTTAACTCTGACCAGCCTCTGTGCAGTGGGGGAGGAGGATGGGAGCCCAGGATGCCTCAGGACCTTTGCACTGTTCTCTGCCTCAGGGCCTTTGCACTTCCCATGGCTTCTACCTCCCACTCAGTTCCGGTGACTACCCAGCTGGGGCGCCTTCTCATCCTCTGGGTGTCACCTCAGATGTTCCCTCCTTGGAGAGGCCTGCCCTGACCAAGGGGGCCAGCTCCCTGCTGTTGTCCTTCAGAACTCGTGTCACAAATGTGTCCTTGTTTATTTTCTGTCCTGGAAGAGGTGAAGTCCCTGAGGATAGGGAGTTATCCATCTATCGTGGATGTTACATGCTCAGTCAATTTCTGCTGAATGAATGAATGAGTAAATGCTACACCCAGCGTCTGCCCTGGGTGCAGGCCCTGGGGTGCAGGCCCCAGATCAGTTCCCGGCTTTCTCCCCACTTCACCGCCTCTTTGCTGTGTGACCTCGGGAAAGTCGCCTCACCTCTCTGAGCCTCAGGAGCCTTCGCCGTGAAATGAAGATCAGACTAGTGTCTCCCTCAGAGAACTTGTGGAGGTCGAGACACGAGGCCAGCCCTTGACGTGGTGCCCAGCACAGACGTGGCGCCCAGCACAGACGCAGGAGGCGTGAATGTGACCGTCGACCTCGCTGCGATGAGGATGGCTCTGTGGGGTGGCAGGATTGTCTGGCCTCCTGAGGCGTGACAGGGCAGATTCCCAGGTGGCTGCTCCTGGAAGGACACTGGGGTGTGCGGTGTGGGGGCCTCAGGATTCAGCCCAAAGCTTATTGCTTTCTCGCTGTGTCAGTTACGAGGATAAGTTACAAGGATAACAGGGAAGATGCAGGCCCTGGCTCAGCCTTCGAGGTCACTGCTGGGGACAGGGGGTGGTGGCAGTCTCCACTCCGTGCCTGCCCCTTGGCCAGTCAGTCCCGGGCGGCCGAGGCCACTCTGGGTGGCCGGAAGAGCAGCGTTCACCCCCGGGAGGGATGCCTCCTGCCCTCCACCCTCTTTCCTGGAAAGCCGGCCTTGCCTGTCAGCCCAGGCCCTGCTCTTGGCGCTCTGAGGCATGGCCACCGTCAGAGCTGGCTTTGTCACACTGCGGCGGTGACCCCGTCAGAGCTGGCAGGCCTCTCTGCCAGCCCCGGGACTCCCTCTGCCTTTGGTTTGCCCCTCGAGCGCCGGTGCCAGGTGGGGGAGGCCTGAGCTCTTCCTCGGGCCTCCTCACCACCCCACCCCCGCTTTGAGGCGAAGGAAAACCCATCGCTGGGGCCGAGGAGGGGTGACTGGTGAGCCTCCCTGTCAGTGAGGGGCCTGGGCCAGGGCCCGCCTCTGATCTGTCTGCACGCCCGTCTGCCACGGCCAGCGAGGCGCATTTCACAAGACCCCCGAAGCACCCACACCTCTCGCCGGAGTCCCGCCTCAGCGTCTCCCGACTTGGAGATGCTTTTTTATCCCACGAGTCCTAGCTCGGCCATTGTCTTTGCTGTGCAGCCCTGGGCCAGTGACATCTGTCGCAATACCTGTCGCAAGCGGGACATAGGTGTCTTTACACTGTGACCGTATGAGGCCAGTGTAAGGATGCGCAGCCTGGACGGGGCAGAACTGGGCGAGCTCAGCTTCTCATCGGAGTTATGTTCAGTGTTCGTGAGGGCACGGGGCGGGGCGGGGGGGTCCCCGCCTGTGTGACCAGTGAGGGTATCAAGTGGCCCAGCCACGTGGAGAGCCATCTGGCAACAGGGAAGTCAAGCCCCAGGCTTTCGGATTCAGCACCGTGCGACCGGCGTCAAGGGCCCGGCCGTGGGGACTTGTCCGTCGGGGAAATAGTCCACCCGTGCTGCAGATGACGCCGTGGAAGTGTCTTGTTATCCGCGGGGCCGGTCGGGACATACTGCCAGATAACAGGGGAAATGACAAGTCATCTCATCGCGTACAGTTTAGTCCCATCGTGTAAAGCACGGAACAGTGTATTTGTGGAGAGAGCGAATACTGAGCAGACACATCTGGGGGACACTCGCTGCGGCCCAGCCCTGTTCTAAGCGTCTTTGGTGTATTAACTCATCGGATGCGTGCGACAGCCAGCCCGGGAGGCAGAGCTGCTGACACCCGTACGGAGGAGGGAGGGGAGGGACCGAGAGCTCACTCCGTCTCCTGGAGTCACACACCGCTGGGAAGCGTCAGGGTGGGTTGTCAGACGGATCCGGGTACACCCGCAGGAGGGGTCGTGGAAGATTTAGAAGGTTCTGGACTGGTTTGTCGTCTTTGTGCCATTAGATTTTGAAAATTCTCTTTAATGAGTTTATATGTTGTTTTATAAAATAATAATAAAATAATAATAATAATAATAAAATAATAATAATAATAATAAAAATAAAATAATAAAAACAGGACAAAACCTGAATCCCTGAGGTTCGGGACTGCCTGGGAAGCAGGGCTGCTAAGCGTGCGTTCCCCAAGGTTACGGTGAAGGTCAAGGAGAGAAAGCCTGAGGTGCTGGGTGGTGTGGGGACTTGGGGGGGGACCCTGGGTAAGGGGCTTCCTTCTTCCCTCCCCGTCCCTGCTTTTGACCCCAGGCCCCGCTCCTGCCATGACTCAGCGCCTGTCCTCCCCTGGCGAGAGGCAGCCTGGGAAAGCTGGGGGCCGGGGCCCCAAGGAGGCGGAGCCCGTGTCACCTTCCTCACCTCCTTTCTCAGTGATGTGCAGGCTTGGGTTCCCCGTCACTTCTGAGGCGCTGAGAGCGGTAGGCTCCCACGTTCCCGGCCAAGTTGGACAGGTTGCCCGGGTTTTCAGCCCAGGCCATGGCACGGTATCTTTGGGGCCCATCCTCTTTGGGTTTTGGTTTTTTTATTTGCTGGCGCAGAAGGAGTTTGAGGCTCAGCGTTCCCCTGCCGTGCCAGGATGGCTCTCCAGGCCTCTCCTCCCCGAGGGGGAGAGTGCTGCATGCCTGTCGTCAGAAGCCGTGTCACTCCCCCGCTTTCGTGCTTCATCACCTTTGTCATCCTTAAGTGTCACCTGTTCTGAAACCAAGCCGTCTCGTCTGTTGCTGAGGTGAAACTTGGCCCTGGCAGTTACTGACTGGGAAGTGGTTTCTTTCTGCTCCGTAGGGCTTGTTAACTGTGTACATCCTGGCCCCAACGTCACAGCCGTTGGCGCCTGCCAAGTAAAGAGAACCCCTCTTCCCAGACTGGAGAATAGAGGTTCAGGAATCTAAGTGTGTTGAGGAAGTGGACTTCTCATCACTTTACTTTTTCTTATGTGGGGGACCTCATTTCTCTCTGCAAGGCGGTATAAACATCAGTGCATTCATCCCTCCATCCACCCATCTGCCTACCATCCTCCCACACCTCCATCCCTCCATATGTCTGTCCGTCTGTCCGTCCATCCATCCATCCGTCCGTCCACCCACCCATCCACCCACCCACCCATCATCCTTCATCTTTCATCCTTCCATCCACCCACCCATCCCTCCCATCCCTCCCATCCCTTCCCTCCCTCCCTTCCTCTCTCCCTCTCTCCCTCTCTCCCTCTCTCCTTCTCTCCTTCTGTCATCCTCCCACCCTTCCATCCTCCCACCCTTCCATTCATCCACCTGCCCATCTGTCTGCCCACACATTCTCCCATCTTTCCATTTACCTGCGCCCTAATGCGCTCCCACGTATCCACTGGCTATCCTGTGCCGGGCTGTGGTGTGGACTAAAATGAATCAGACGTGGGCTTAGCCTTTCAGAGCATAAATGGCCGTGGCACCAGGCGGTCTGCGACAACAAGGTGTGGAGCCCTAATAAGGCATGCTAGTAGAGGGGTGAGAAGGGGTTCCGGGAGCATATCATGGGGCGGGCTCCGGCTGAGTTAGACTTTGTCGG
>PVKZ01003788.1:0-17500 GCA_004027375.1 Macroglossus sobrinus
TGTAAACCTAATTACATCCCAAGGCCCCACCTCCAAATGCCATTACATTGGAGACTAGAGTTTCAACATGTGAGTGTTTTGGGAGCACTCACATTTCGGTTCATTCTGCTATCAGTATTAGCCCTTTTTTCCATGTGAGGAAACTGGGCTCAGGGAGATAAGAAATGAAGCAAGGGCACAGAGCTAGTAAGTGTCAAGGTCAAGATTTGAACCCATGTTTTCTAATGTGAAGGCCGGTTCTCATACTGCTGCAGGACATTTGAAATGTATGAAATGAAACTATATTATGTTTAACAAAATACGGTAGAATGAAATGTCAAAAATATGTCTTATCAAAGGATATTAAAGAGAAGCAAATATTTTACTTAAAATAGAAAAATAGGGTGCTGCACACAGTATTTATTTGTTCATTTAATTTTAAAAATAATTTTATGAATTAGGAGCTATCATATACCTATTTCATAGATGAGAAAACTGGCACAGAAAGGTTAAATAAATTGCCTAAGCTTCCATAGCCAGGATTATAACCCCTGTAGTCTGACTATAAAGCCTGAAGTATTAGCTATTACTAAAACTTTAAGTAAAATTCATTCTCTAAGATAGTGGTATGAATTACTATGAAAAGCCATTTATTGAAAGGACAGATTCAAAATTAACATAAAATTCTTTAACATCAATACTCTCTCAATTAAAAATGTTAGTTTAGAGATTAAGTTAAATTCTGGAACTGTCAGTCTTCAAAACAAATATTCTTAGAAAGGGATCCTTTATCTGAGATCAATTGGAAAATAAAGTGAACTTGAGCTTCTCTATAGTATACTAAATATTTTTATCTCTGAAAAGAGGCAATGTAGACTCATATTCTCTATCACTATACAAACGATATTCAGGAAATGTGGAGAATTAGCTCCCAAAGTTAATAAACTCTCTTGTAGGCTTTGAAGGCCTAATGAATGATGGAGATTATAACTTGCATATAAAAATATGCACCTTTTGCTAGATCTCAGCTATTGTGGTCACTGCTTGCTAGCAACTCCCATTGTTATTAAGAGGGGTACAGAGTTTGGACTATGGGTATGGTTTGCAAACTGATATCAAAATAAATGTGTAACTCTGTTTTAGTAGAGAAATCATTGGGCTGGAAAACCCTCAAAATATTAATCATTCAGTAGGACCTCCTTAAGAAAACAATAGTATGATTTTTGCACAGAGCCCTTTTGAAGTTACCCAGTTTTGGCTTACAATTTGAAAATAAGAGAGCATTCTAGGTCAGGAGGTCTTTCTGAGCTACTTTCAATCCTGCAAGACTCCTAGAAGGGAAGTAGGGCCTTGATTTGGTTAAAAAATATATTTGGCTTCAAGATTGAAAAGACAAAGCCAGCGTTCTGATTTCGTGGTCATGAACTTTCCCTCCTGGCCCAAAGAGGGTGGGCAGTGCCAAGACCTGGGAGGCCATCACAGACTCCTTCTGTGATTTAGGATTTGGAATTTATTTCTGATGTCAAGATAAGAACAAAAGTCAGCCTGGGTAGCTGCAATGCTCCTGATCGAGAGAGGCATGAAATTCGTGTCCTTGAGGCCCAACTCCAAAGTCTGAAGTTTTCCATGAACAAGTCTAATTTTATTTAATAACCTTTTAGAGAGTTATTCTCCATGAATGCATCTGAACCCTCCCTGAACCCATTTATGCTTCAGCCAGCACTGTCACTTGGAGTTAACGAGTTCCATGTGTTTACCATCCGTGGTGAAAGTAGTTATTCTATTTATTTGTCCTTGAAATGTCTCCTGTAAGCTGGATGCTTTGTCCTATCAATAGTTCATTTGGTTGCCACGTTCACTCATCTTATTTCAAGGGTCAATAAACTGATCTCAACACTTGAGAAGGAACAGTTTGAGGCCCAAGTTTTTCTGAAGAAGGCTGGGTAAGCTTTCTGCAGAGATTGAAGATCTAGGCACAACAAATGTATTTGTTTCAAATGCATCCATTTTCTAATTTGTTAAATGGAAACAAAAGAATTTCAAGATGACCTTTCTATTGCTCAAAAGTTCCACAGAATTTGAGAAAATAAAACATTTCAATCTCATTTTCAAAGAACTCTATTGTTATGTAATGATAGGTGATAAAAATGCCTTTAATTTCTCTCTATGTTTTTTTTTGTTTAACTGGCTGGGCATTTTCTGGAAACAATAGGATTTTATCATATTCATAAATTCAAATCAGAAAAATGATTTTATTTAATAATTAGACCATGAGAGTTTACCAGCAAATACCACTAAACTTCTGTTTAATTTCTCTCTAATACATTTTCTTAGCTGGGTATATAATACATTATTATCTTTTACTCAGAGTTATAGTTTAAATTCTAGGACACCAAAATTTTTAGAGATGATATCTTTCCCTTTGATTAATTATAAAATAAACAGACCATGGCCTACTTAAGAAGTTTTTGTTTTTGTTTTTTGTTTTTTTCTTGCCCTATTTATGTCTTTCTTCACAATTTATGTGCAGGATTCATGGGCACTTTTTAAATCTTATTAGAAGATTTTCATCCTGCAAACTTTTACTGTCTCCTCTGTTTCTTCATGTACATATATATGTTTATTTACTTATCTCTGTAGATGAACAACTGTATCAATGTATTATGTTCAGTATAAAATGTAAATACAATTTTAAAAGAATGGGGAAAAATGAGATAACATTCTACTTTTATTTCACATTATTTATGAATAATGCAAACTCTTTTTCTTCTCTTAACATTAGTAATAATATTTTAAGAAGAGAGATGAGTTTGAACCTACTTCATTATTTGATATGGAGACAAAAACATTCAACGGTCAGATTCTTGGTTCAGTTAATTTTACTACTTGGTTTTAATAGCTGCTTTGGCTGAAAAAAGATACCTCACATGAATACATAGAACTATATATATATATAGGAGAAGGATATCAATGACTGTCTTTCTCAATCATACTCTTGTGTCAACCTTTTCCACCAATTTTGCAAAGATTTTTATTAAAATTTGGAACTTTTCCATCTTCCTTGATATCTTTCATTTGTTTTTTACAAACTAATAAGATTTTTATACTTCTAAAAAATTGTTTGAAAATCCATAGAGACTCTTCATTTGTAGGATTTCTTAATCAGATTTTTAAAAATTTAGGTTTTTCTATATGTGCAGTAGGACTGTTTTTATAGTTGATACAAATGACTTCCAGTATATCATAACTTGAATGAAACAGTGAGGGTGGTGAGAGTGATACCGTCTCTCTCTCCTCATTGAAAGGGTCTGCTGTCCTCAGGAACTCATTAAAATCCAGATAACCATCAGAACTTTAGAGGGATGGTCTGATGAATGTGTGGCCACTATAATTCATAATAAGCTCCAAAACACAATACAATGCAATAAACTTAAATTAAGCCTTATATTTAACATACTGAATAAATTATTTTAATAATAAATTAATATATATGTTATACTGAATATAAGGCTTAATTTTGTTTGTATATAATAATATGTATTCTCTATATTATATAATACAATATAGTAGATAATATAAATAAATATATAATACATTCAATTGTTAAATATGTATTGTATATTATATAATGTATTATATATTATATGACATATACATTTTATATAATATATAATACATTCAACATATTGAATAATTATAGTACTATATTACTATATTAAAATCAACATATTATAATATATTATTAGATATTATATTACTATTATACTTAATATAAGTATATATTATACTTAATTATACTTAATTATACTTAATATGTGGCTTACTTTTATTGTTAAATTTTAGATTAAAATATTTTAGAAAATAGTTCTAATATTTTCTGTATGCTTTTGGAGGCTTCTGATCTATACAGCAGGAGGGACATATAAACAAATAACTATATACATTTAAAAAAGAATACTGTGGGAACATGTGGTTAGGGAGGAGAGGAGAGAGTAGAGAGAGGTCAAATTCTGGAAATTCAGAGGGGAGATGCATTTGAAAGGAACCTGAAGGATAAAAGGGAGTTTACTGAGTGGACTTGGGGCTGGAGGACACTTAAGAAAACACAAAAAGACAAAAGAGTGCACCTAGGAAACACTGAGGAGTCTGTTGGAGTCAGAATATAGGATACTTGCGGGG
Source organism: Macroglossus sobrinus (assembly GCA_004027375.1). Classification (NCBI taxonomy): domain Eukaryota; kingdom Metazoa; phylum Chordata; class Mammalia; order Chiroptera; family Pteropodidae; genus Macroglossus; species Macroglossus sobrinus. Next base: position 4,159 of record PVKZ01003788.1, read on the forward strand.
AGGGTTAGACACAAGACTGGAGAGATAGATGGGCCCCAGGTTGTGAAAGACTTTGTTCTGTTGGCAGATATCAGCCATTGGAGATTTTAAGTACAGGAATGACCTTACTGAAGGATGTATTTCATGTACAAATCATAACCAAAATATACTTTTGAAAATAATTATGTTTTTGGCATGTGTGGATAAAACTGTTCAATCTAATTTAGCAAATAAGTATCGACTATATTCTGTGTGACCGGCAGTATCCCCAAGGCATTGCAAAGGTGTATTGGCACACATTTTACCTGGCAGAAGGATTAAGCTAAGTAGTTATAACTAAATACACTAAAAAATCTGCATTTGTCCTTTAATTTTTTGATTTTTTTTAATATCCTTGACATCTGGAACAAATTAACACTAGCATTTGATACTTAACAACAAATATTTGAGCCAAGTATCCAAGCTAATGAACTCTACTTGAGCATGAATTCTAGTATGGATTCCTTCTGCTGAAGGAATATAAGCATCCTAAATTTATGTGTGTCAATGTACAGAGAGAAATATGTCTTTGGTAAGGCTGTGAGAGGACAGCTTTGGTTATTTGTGTCATTGCTTGGGGAGAAGTGCCACGGTGCCTTCTTGGTTTGCCCTTTAGGACATGGCAAATATTTGAAAAGGTCCTTATGTCATAGAAAATAAAGATTAACGACATCTTAGTTTTGAAAATAAAAGTAAAATATGTTTTGAAGAACATTCAGAAAAAAATAGAAAAGTTTAAAGAAAAAAAACCAAAACTTTCCCAAATAAGACTTCTCAGGGTAACAGTGGTTAACATTTTATATAATCTCCTAAATCTTTTTCTATGCATTTGTAATATATATATATTTTCAAAACTGAAGCCATACTATATGTAATCTTTGCATTCTACTTTTAAAATTTAACATAATAAAGACCACATGTTATGAAACATTCTTTAAAGGCATTTCTAGATGGGTGTACAGTATTGAGTTCTACAGTTACACTATAATTTACATAAACCTCTAGTTTGGGATGTTAGGTTGATTTCAATTTGGGGGGCATTTCCCCCTGTAATTACAGGTATATTCTTTGGCATAAACCTTTTACCATATCTCTGATCATTTATTTTCTTAAAGTCAGTTTCTAAAAGTGATTCAAAGGATTTGAAATCTGTCAGGTGAACTGTCAAATATTTAAATAGAGTAGAGTGAGTGAAATTGTTCTCCACTTCGCAAAAAGGGTGGGCCTCTGGATAATGAGAAAAAACTTAACTCCTATTCATTCATTCCTTCAACAAAGATTCATTGAATGCCTCCTGTTCCCAGGCTCTGCATGAGTTGCCAAAGTGCAGCAGGAAGCAAGAGAGATGTGCTCACTGCCCTCCTCTTAGTGATCTGAAAAGTTAAAAAGCATGGGTCAACTCATTGTTTACAGAAGAGGAAGTGGGGGAAGTGGCTTGCCCAAGTTTACATAGCCAGATGTGAAGAGCCAGGAATGAAATATGGGTTCCTCTCTCTTGCAGTCCAAATCTCTTTGCATCCCACCAGCCATCTGTGCATTCAGAGAGTTTTAGGGAGCATCAGTTCAGGGCAGGTTTTATGGTGTCTTCCACCCTCGTATTTAGATCTAGCTCTAGGCTAAGTTGTGAAGTGAACCGGGTCAACTGTGTCTACAGGATCCTGACCTCTCCTTTCTGGGACATTTATCCTCCTGAAGTGCCCCAACCTTCTCTCAGGCACCCAGAGACCTCATAATATTTTCTCATGACTTGCGAAAACCTGATTTCCACGAAGTATCAGTCAATTATACATTAATGTGGGTGAGTTAAGACACTGTGTTCCTTTTTCCAGGAGGAGTTAACTGTGAAGGCATTTAAAGATCTTTTTCACACTGAAGAATGCCACTTTGTTTTCAATGGCGGCATTTTGGACTTTAGAGAGGAGATAGGGCAGAGGTGCCCTTCCTCTACTGGTCCTCTGGGCTCATAGCACATCTTCATATGCCCTTTTTACCATTGTTGCTTAGCCCAATCTCTGTCTTCTCATACAAAATTGACAAAGCTGATGAGAAAGTTGAAGACATTGTATCCACACTTGGAACTTATTTACAGTGCATTAAAGAGGCTGCTTTGGACATAGAGCTTCATAGAACAGGGAAACCCCATTGCTAGGAAACACTTTCTCTTCCCCAGCCTACCCTGTGAGGAGTGTCTCTGCTAGGAAGGAAATTCAATCAGTCTTCCAGCCACCAGAATTGAATTTGGATGTACTATTTCCTCTCTGGATTCTGTTCCAAACTGTATTCCTGTTGCTGTGTTCGAAGTTAATTAGAGTCACAAATCATTTATATTTCACTTTTTTGAAGGAAAGCCTGCCATAGTACTTATCTCATCCAGTTAATTGACTTAGAGAGGGCTCATCGCTTCCTGAAACACTCTAAATGGCTCTGATGGGTAAGTATCAGGCTTCACCATATATGTAGTAAAAGCCTGAAAAATTCAAATTTTTAGTTTATAGAAATGTGTGTTTTTTTTCTTCTGAGCCTCAAAGTTTTAGAGTTTTCTTCATTTGATTGAGACAAAGGTGAGAATGGAAGAAACCTGTCCTCAGACAGGGGAAAAGATGCATGTGAGCAAAGGAAAGGAAGGGATCTTGATACAGAAAGGACTGCCAGTTGGTAAACTGCTGATACTTAAAAATAAAATATGGAAGAGCTGTCTGTCAATTTAGTGCTTATAATATAAGGGTCTCTTAAATTTCTAATAGGGTGTTAGAGGTATGGCCTAAGGAGAAGCTTTGATACTATTAACAAACTTTTAATTTTTTTCTATTTTATAACTGTGGTAAAATATACATAATTAAAATTTATTATCTGAACCACTTTTAAGTGTACAGTTCAGTGATATTTACTATGTTCATGTTGTTGTGCATTGATCACCACCATCCTCTTCCTAACTCTTTCATCTTGCAAAACTAAAACTTTATACCCATTAAACAATATTTCCTTACTCTTCCCCTCCTGTAGCCCCTGCAAGCCATAATTCTTGCTGGCTATGATTTTGACTACTCTAGGTACCTCATAATTGGAGTCATATAGCATTTGTCTTTCTGTGACTGGCTTATTTCACTCAGCAGAGTGTCCTGAAAATTCATCCATATTGTAACATGTGTCAGAATTTCCTTCCTTTTTAAAGCTGAATAATATTACATTGTTTGTATATACCACATTTCTTTATCCGTTTATTGATGGACATCTGAGTTGCATCCGTGTTTTAGCCACTGTGCATAATGCTGCTATAAACATATATCTTCAAGACTCTGCTTTTCAATTCTTTTGGCTATATACCCAGAAGAGGAATTGCTGGATCATATGATAATTCTATTTTTAATTTTTTGAGGAATTGCTATAATGTTTCTCACAGTGGCTGTACCAGTTTACATTCCCACTAACAGTGCACAAGGACTGGACTCTACATCCTTGTCAACACTTGTTGTTAAATTACCTTTTACTATTAAGATACATGCAATGAGGTCATATTTTGGAATATTAATCCAATTAATTTTTTTCCTGGCAATCTCTACTTTCGGGTTGTCCTGTGATTCTTCCTGGGTACTATTTTTAAGTAGGCAAATGGGCAACACTTCTGCCAGTAAGACTACATTACAAAGCTTATTGTGCCTGAAAAGGAGGATAATATGTAGGAGGAATCCTTGTCAGACTGAAAAAAAACGTGGGAAGCCAGCCCCTGGAGGCCTTGCTGGATGGTGGGGAGAGGAAAAGAAATAGAGGTAAGATGGAGGGAAAAATGCTTGTCCAGGCTGTCTCCTTCTATGGGTGGGGGTGAGATAGGAGTGAGAAAGCCCAAAAACTTTGGCTAGGTTAGTGGCATACTTAGCTGGAAAGAAGGTAAGCAGTGGTGTGCTGTTAAATGTGTAACAAACAGCAATCTGAAGAAACAAAAACAAAAATAAAAACAAAAACAATAAAACCCAGATTTTTGTATCATTCACCAATTTACAAGGTGTAAATTCTCCCACTATGGCAGATTTCAGCTACTTATGCAAACTCTCTGAACACAGGGTTGAGAAAAACATGTGAATAGTATGACATTTGATAGCATTTCTCCCATACAGATATAATATTTTCAAATAACCTCGAGAGAATAGATAACAGTTAAAAGTAGTAAAATAATTAGTTTTGATTATTTATTACCATTGTTTTCAATATAATTAATTGTAAATTCATAGAAGTTGAGTTTTAATAAAGGTTGTATTTAGCAACTGACTCATTAAAATCATAAAAATTGAACAATAATTCTCATAAGCAGGCTGCAGCACACCACTGGCTATAAGCTTCTATGAGCAGAGCCCAGAAATGACAGTGTATCAGTGAAGGAAGTGGCTGGATACTTGAGCCTGAAGTCAAGCTCCTAGTTCCCTAGGTCTCAGGTGGGGATGCAGTGGGTTCTAAAGGAGGACGAGCTGAGGGCTCAGTGGACCCACAAAGGCCTGGAGTCTACAGGAAGAGGTGTCAATGTGCAGAAACTTCACTTCTGGAGTGAGAAAACCTGAAAACATTGGCTGGGTTAGTAGTATACTTAGCTGGAAAGGAAATAAGCAGTGATGTGCTGGACTACTGTGGATTAAATGCCAAACCTGTGGATTTTAGAAGTGAATGCCATCATGAAACTCGCTTGGCTAGATGGGCCAGTCCTTCAGTGCTCACCTGTTCAGGGACCAGTCCAGGTAGCCATTCTGTAGCAGCATCCATTGTCAGAGCACCCTAGTTCTCATCTGTATCCCAACTTATGAGATAATATAGGCTCTGTTCCCAGGTGTCATTTTGGAGAGAAGTGAGGGGGAGGGGAGGAAATCCAAAGACTGAGCATTTATTTCAAAGAAACTCAATCATTTAAGGAGACTAAACAGGAAGACAACTGTGATTCAGAAGTTAATACATTTAAAGTTTGTTTTTCTCTCTCTCGCTCCTCAGGCAGGTGGACTTTTGCAAAGTTGATCATAGGTTGTAGGAAATAAAGACGTGGCATCTCATGTGGTATATAAATTTGTGACGCTGCTCCACTACTCTTTTTTTTTCTTCAGGTGTCACTACCTGTACTATCAAAAAGTAAAATAATTAAACCACCACTAAGGCTATTATAATTGAGTTTGGAACTATAAGCAGGTAATAATGTTCCTCCAATTAATCCTTAAAATGAATGGAGGCAATGAAACAGAATGCTCTGTGGTGCTGAGGCTGGAGGGAGTGTGTGGCTGTGATTAGGAGCAGGTACTGGGAGTGGGGGAAACTCAGGACGCAGCATAGTTGAGTTGGGTCCCAGATGGAGCCCTGCACCTTGTTGGAAGAAAATGATGAGAGGAGATTGAATCACTTCGTGTTCTCCTAAGAGTTCACTAAAGCTGAACTTTTATGTTCTCTTCCTGGATGTAAAGTGAATTTGAAAATGTAGGATGGCACTAACTTTCTTAAAATTTAAATTTTAATAGTCGATTAGCTGTAATTTTTAAAATATTTTTATTCTGAAAACAAATTTTTTCCACAAGGATGCAATTAGTTCCAAAAAAAAAAAAATGAGCTTATTTATCTGGCTTTTCTGCAAAGGACAATTGAAACATTTAAGGCAGGATTTACTTATTTATCTTCATTTTAGAATGGAACAAAAGTACCAGACTTCAGGTACTGGGTAAGATTAACAAAATATGGGAAAGCTTCTTTTTCTTTTCTCTTGTTCTTTTGGTAGTCTCCTATGTAAAAGCTTTATATTATTATGGACATTTTATATATAAGACACTTTTGTTTCTGACTTTCTTTATTAACTCATTTTTAAACTTAAAGGCACACAATAAAGCTTTATGCATTTATTAAAATATACACATTTTGGTAAATTTAGAATTTTCCCTTACTATCTTGATAAACCAATATATTGTTACAACACAGTCATTTGAAAATAAAACATACTCCATAACATATCTGCATATTATTTCTTTCTTCATGATACACTATGACACCCCATTGTACAGTGCACCAATGGGAATTAAAAACCACAAAGCGAACAAACTTTAACAAATACAGCAATTTCATATCAAAATATATATATACATATATGTGTGTGTTTGTGTGTGTGTGTGTGTGTGTATACACATACACATACATGTATCAGAGAACAACACCAGAAATTACCAGCTGCAAAAAGCAAGTCGTACTTCTCAAGGACTAAACAAAAATGAAACAAGTCAGTAAAATTTGCAAGCTGTACTTACAACTTTGGATATGAATTAAACAGTAACCTTTCTTTTCCACAGTGAGAAAAAGCTTGGGTGTCAAGTCCCGTCATTTGATGGTGTAACTACATGGGATAACAATAGCTGCTCTCTTAAAAACCTGTAGCCCCTTCTGTTAGCTCAGATAGTTGAGGTATTTATGCGCCATCGCTGCAGTAACAGTGTCTTTGCTTTGGAAAGTGAGGTTTATAGTTTCCAGTGTAAATTCTCATCTTTGGGAGCACGAGTGAGACAAGTGTATCGGCAAACTGTTAAGATCAATCAAGAGGAGATGTGCAAGGAACAGTCTCCTCATCCCAATATTGGAACAAACACAGTCCTTCATAGTCTGCTCTTTCTGGGAAATTCACATAACTCACAATTCCCTTTAGCCAATGTTACCAATTCAATGTCAGGAAAGTGTAATAGAAAAAAAAAAAAGCACGGAGGGAGTTCCTAATGAAAAAAACCCACATTTCTTCTGTTTCCTAGTTTGAATACAAAGCTGTTTTCTTTCCTTATTGTACCAAAATGTACTAAATGTTCCCAAATAGTAAAAAATTAGAGCTACCTGCTTTCAGAAGACCTTAGACCCAAAGCTGACTTTGTGAAGGTCCTATATGTATTTTGTAATTTCATGCATGTAGTATATTGTTTAATGATTTCTAACACTATTTTAGTTGATAATGCAGAATATATGTTCATTTTTGATAGACTTCAAAACTTCCACTAATCCCTTTTGGGCTTTAAGCCCTAAAAAAAGAGAGAGAGAGAGAGAGAGAGAGAGAGAGAGAGAGAGAGAGAGAGAGAGAGAGAGAGAGGAAAAATAAGTTACAACAGCTTCTCCTCTAAAGTAGAGAAAATAAAAGTAGACAGAAGACTAACAATTATGTACATGAGAGGGGCTTTTCGCTATCCATTACCATTCCAACTTAAAAATATGAAATACACTCCTTAGTGAACCAGCATCCTGGTTCCTGTTTGAGGTGGGGCCTGTGGTTTGGAACGCTGTTTCTGTGCTCGCACACTGTTTAATTACAAATATGGGTTTTTCACGGCCGGACCACCACTGCTTGCCAGTTGGCGACTCTCTCTTGGGGACTCCACTCAGTAAGATATTCTAATTTGAGATACAAAATGGGGAAATGTGTGATTGACCCTTAATGGTCTTCCACTGACATCTGGGGACCCAGTAAAATCTGGTGGGAAAGGCGACAGCAATTGCCTCTAGTCTTTTAGACTCGTCTGCAAAACTCCTGTAGCTTCTCTTTATAATGTAGAGAAGAGGCAGCCTCTTGTAAGGTAGACTTCCAACAAGTGTGATATAGAGGAGATCAAGTTTATCAACCCTTTTCAGAAGAATAGGGAAAATATATTTTCTTTGAAGGAATTTGTATTTTGTTTCCCAATAATTACTAGGTTTACATACTGCCTGGTCCACAGGTTCTAGAGAAGGAGATAATTAAAAACAACAACTTTCTTTCCTATTTATTTAAATAGGCTCTTCATGATCATTATGCAGACATTTGATTAGATATTAGTTTGTACTAAGAAGTAGAACTGGATTCTTAATCTAATTCTATCATTTCATTCCTTTTACTAGTTCTAAGCGGCCTTGTGCTTAAGCTGAACAAAATCTTGAGCTGAGGTTTTACTGTTTAGATTAGAGAGATATGAAAATTTTCATGTTAGGTTTGGTTGTTCCAACTTATTGTTGGAAAATTTAAAGTGGCAGCAAATGACATTATGCTGTCTGTCGACATGTTAAGTGTTTACACTCTTCCTAGGTTAATGATCAAACAAGATGTGAGACTCAAAGGGAGAATTACGTATTGGTTTTAGTATGGATATTTTTTTTTCTCCTTTAATATGTTAAATCAACTTGGAGTGTGTATGTTATTTGTTAACTCCTTGCATAGGCAGATGAAGCCACTGCCCCAGCTTCTTAAAGTTCAGCCTTCCTTGATTCACACTTTAATCATTGCCCCAATGCTCCCCGCCCAAGGAGAGCCAGCCAGCTCAGTTCCACTTCCCCGTTCGTCTGTGGGTGAGCCCTAACCTGCCTTCTCAGCATGATTTCTTACTGTTTCATATATAAATCATGCATAAATCACAAGCTCTTGTTAAACTGGCTTTTTGCTTTCCCTTGTAGGAGGCACAGTACAGATTATTAGTCAGAAGAGCTATCAGCCACAGTCTATATCCTATTTATGCTGTTCTTGCACTTATGAAGCCTTTCCCCCATTTCTCCCTGGCAAATTCTGTCCATTCTACAAGGCCCTACACAAAGGTTGCATTCTCTATGATCTTTCCAATGGAAGGAGGTCTTTTCCCTATTTGAACCCCTATTGCACATTACAACTTTCTCATCTCACCTGTCATCTTCTCTATTGTTCTTATTTATATATCCTATTTCTCTTATTTCGTATGCCACAGCACATAAGAAGCACTCTACAAAAAACTGTTGAATAAATTATATTTCATTTTCTGTCCATCCATCCATCCATCCATCTATCCCATCATCAGATGGCTTTTAAACATCCACTATATGCCAGGCACATGTACTTGGTAAAATCCAGATCTGAAGCAATCTGAGTTTCAATGATCTATGCTATTGCAGTTCTCTTCCCTTATGGGGAAAGATTTGTTCTTATCATACAGGAGTATTTCTTCCTGCCATTACCAACAATTCCATTATTTTTCAAGTTGCCCGCTTGTTAGCAGTTAGTAATGCATACAGAATTTCTGCATTGTACCCTAAACACACTTCTAGATTTGTCTTATCTTTTCTATTTCTATTTCCCTCAAGCTCCTCACTGAATTTTTAGTATTAAATGTATATTGATAGCCACCTCAAATCCTTTTGAAATAAAGCAGAGTACTAATAAGTAGAATACAATTAAAAAAAAATTCAAATAATTGGCTCCAAATCACAAATCCATGTGATGAAACCTCTTTGAATTGAATAAAACATAGGTCTTCCTTGGACTCCTTTCAAAAGGGCTAAGTTTCTACGGTAATTATTTATAAGGTCATGTTACGTTTAATGTAGTTTCACAAATATGGTCTTAAGAAAACAGTTAGAAACACTAACAAAATTATTCTAGTGATTGATGTTTTTTAAAAACACATTGTAAAATCTAGAACTGTTTCACAAACGCTGGGAAACATGAAGAAAAATACACCTATTTACCTTAAAGGAAACCTTTTTCTATCATATTGACTAATTTTTAAAAAGCCTCGGTTGTTAGGGAGATGACTAATCAACTTTAAAGAATAAAGAAAGCGAAGCTGAAAAAAATAATAGAGTTACTATTTGGGAGAAGTGACTCCTGAAATTGGAGTGATTCATAGCATCTTCAGGCAATCAATATCCACAGCATTTACCAAAGCTTGTTCTCTCTTTTTATGCTGCAGAAATCACATACATCTGCCACCAGATGATTATTATCGTAATACCTAACCCTCATTAGTAAAAGGAAGCTCTTTCACCCACATTAAGATTTTGTTATTTTGCATTCATACTTCCCTTTGAACACTTTTAATGAATATAGCCCCCACTCCCTCTGGATATACCTTAAGCTTAACACATTATATTTAAATTAGGCAGATTTGTTAAGTTCTAAAACCAGTTCAAAACTTAATTTTCACAAAAATTATTGAAAATTTGTTTACAATTATTCCCCAAGGATATATTTCACAGACCAGGCACTGTATGTTTATGGTTAAGTTTAGGGGAGAGAAAACACGGCATTGCCAAGCATTGCATTAAAATAACCTCAGGAAACTAGAGTTAAAAGCAAATAATACAGAGGAATAAAACTAGAAAATAGTAGTTATCTGAATTTAATGGCATACATTGGCTATGGGTATTATATACAATTTATTTAAGAGTGTATTAAAATGTAGTTTGAATTGACTTAAAAAAAAAAATACAATGTTAAAGCCCAGTGCATCAGCCTAGAGACTTGTCAGATTCTGCTGTTTTATCTACAGTTATCAGGCTCCAGTGCTGCTTATTCCCTGGACTGTAAACCTCTAAGGGCAGATATCCCACTTCTTTTCATTCCCATCACTTAGCACTTGGAACATTCTCAATCAATGTTAGCTGAGTGAAAAAATGAAGTTCTGCGTCCTCTCCATAATCCTAAAGAATGTCAAAATGGCATTAGCTTCAACTTGTAAGAAAGAATAGACTTAAATATTAGTCTGGGTATTCTGGAAAACTTTTAGCATAATGCTAGATCCAAGAGAGAAAGAACAAGAAACTTGCCATTTTGACCCTGTTTCAGGAAATTCTCACAAAGATTTTAGCTTAACTCAAATTGTGCCTTCACATACATGCTTACATATCTCAGTGCAGCGCTGGATTTCCTGTAACCCAAAAGTAGAATTTATAGACCATTTACTTTTTTCTTTTGCAGATTCTCTCATCTACCTTGTTTCAGAGGAAGTACTCCTCTCATAGCCCAGACTGAGACATTAGCAGGTAGGTATTTCTCTGGGCTTCAGGGAAGCTGCTCTGGAAAACAGCAGGAAAAATACATGTCTAAAAGTGAGCTACTCCAGAAGGATAAGGTTCAGCAGTGAAATGTGATCTCATGGAACGCAATTACCTAAGAAGCTGTGCTTCAACATTCACTAATCAAGTGGTGGTGTAACTAAAAAAAATGACAGAATTTATAATTTTAGAAATCTGAAATAGAATTTGCAATGTGATCTCAGTGGCTGGGTCACTTCTTGTAAAGATTTTTATCTGATTATAAAACAAACAGCCTCCTTCTTCAAGGCATATTAGTGCCATGAAATCATGCTCCAACTTTGCCCTTTTTCATTATATCAGCAGGAGCTTAGAATCTGGTATAAGAGAAGGCATGACAGAGAGTTAGTTTCTGCCAATGCCCTTCTGGCCTTCACTGCAAGAGATGGTTATTTAATTTTTCTTCTGGGCATTTAAGTAGAGTTTTGATGGTGCTTCTCACCATGCTACTGGGTCTGCATGACTGCTTTATGATGAATCTGAAACCTGAGGGGAAATGGTCTCAGAGTCCTTGACCTTTGATGGATTCTAAAGTTGTAGTTTGGAGACTGTGAGAACCTTGGAAAATAAAAGAAGCATGTATCTTTTCCATGAATTTGTTTTTGTGAGATTTCATGATAAAATGTTGCTTGTTGAAGACATGCCAATGCCACTTGCCCATACTTGGGGAGCAGCTCTCAGCTGGCATGCTGAGCACAGAGCTTTGCCCTTGTGGTATCAGGTGGTGGAAATGCTGCCTTGTGCCCACACTCACCTGCTTTGGCACACCTCCAGGATAAGCTGTGGCCTCGTATGGTTCAAGAAGTTTGCTCCTTGCTTCTTGGGGTCTCAGTAAGAAGCAAAATGATTCAACCAGCAAAACAAAGGCCTAGGAAACATTTGCTGCCATCAGCTTTGATGGTTGCACCCAAGTTAGAATTTCTTGTAGTCTCTTGTTTTTGTTTTTGTTTTTACAAGGAGACCAGTTAGAAGAGCCAGGTTAAACCCTTTGACAGAATTATCCTGAAGAGCAAAAGTAGCAAATGATAGGCTATGACTTGGAACTGACTTTGGGGAAGGCTGGATTTTTGAAATGAGAGGCAAAAAAGTTTTCACCTTCTAGCCCACAGGTTAAGTTACTGATAATAGATCACCACCATTTCTATACATTTCTTATGTGTTTAATCCTATTCTGGAGAATAATCTAATTCATCATTTGCGATCAGAGCCTCTGAGTTCTGTTTGTGTTTGCTTTTGCTCTTTGCTTTGCTACTTGTCCTGGTGTTTGCTTTCACATCTGACATCTGTTGATAATAGAAGCCTTTGTCTTCAGCCGGCCCACCCCAGTTCTCCTGGCTCTCGCCTTCTGTGGCATAGGAGAAACCTTCCTCCACTGAGAAAGGATCATCCACATCGTAGCGTTGGTAGGTGCTTTGGTGCAGGGCCTCTTCTCGGGCACTGATTTCCAGGGTGCTGTTCCAGATGCCATACCCAAAATAAATGAGCATACCTGCAGGAAGGGAAAGGCACAGGTGAATGAGCAGTTGCTTTGGAATCCATGTGAGACACCCTCAATTGTGTAAGCAGAGCTTGCGATGGATATGTTCTCTTTCAAAATACAGTGTTTTGAAAAAGACTCAAATTAGAGGCCATTTAAAATTGGGAGATCTTGCATTAAGCAAAATCTATGTATACAGTTTCTCCTAAAAAACCCAAAAAGTCTGACAACACTGCACTCACATTCCTATATGGCAATCTTTAGGCTGGAGGTAAGAACTAGCTGATTGTTTAGACAGGATATGGGTTCTTTAGGTCACCTCAGTCCCCACTTTCCCTGTTGACATCCAGCTCAGTACATTCGTGTAAATGCCAGGAATTTACTTTTTTTTTTTTTTTGCCCTGGGTTAAATCTTTATGGATCAGCAACAGTGTATTCCTAACATTCTCAAGACCTTTTATTATCCTATGCCTCCATCTTTTATTTTTCTACTTAGCAGCATGCATATATTATCCTACAATTTCTCTTGCTATTTTTCATTCACTGAAAGTATAATACGTTATAGGCACTCAGAGTTGTCTATTTTCTTCTGTTGCCTCTCAGAGTGTCTAGTGCATGCCACTTATGAACCTTAGAACATCTGTTGTATGTGGTTCTATTTTATAGACTGAAGAAAACTGGCACTTAATATTTGTTGAATGAATGAATGAGAACTCCTAATAAGCATAAAATATCCATTGCAACTCCCTGTTTTGATGTCACTCCAAGCAAAGGAAAGAAACTTGCCTCCTTAGTTAATATGTACCAGTAATATGAGCTAATGTTTCATTTCTATTAGAGTTTTTTGAAATAATATATCAAAATAATTTGAGAGCCCCCATTTTTTACCTGGAAAATACCATGAAGGCTCACAGCCTGTAATGCTGAGAACCATGTCCTTGGGAGGTCATGGGACATGGTGATTAAGAGTGTGAGCTATGGGTTCAAATCTTGCCCCCACCACTGTTAGCTGTATAACCTTGGATCAGTTACTTAGCCTCTTTGTGC
>PVKZ01003788.1:22500-113782 GCA_004027375.1 Macroglossus sobrinus
ATCCCACTGGCCCTGTTGCCACCCTCAGCCTGGCCTTCATGATTTTTCTTGCTCTTCTGAGCACGATTTCGATATTGAAGGTGCCAATGGTTTTCTCCTCTGCCTATAAGGAGAATTTCAACCTTATTTATGGGATATATCAACAAGAATTTTTTAAATCTCAATGTCCTCTCAAGTTCCAATTTATGGCCTTCTTCTTTTTCTCCTCTTCCCTTCATCAAAATGGTTGCTTTTGTCAATTTACAATAAGATTTCAGATAATAGCTCAGATAAAGACTGTAAGAGGTATCTTCTCTTTGCAATATTTATGGGAGTCCACTGCCCAAATTGCAAGTTCTAACTGTTCTCTAAATCTATAGATAAGAATTTGTTTTCCTCAGGGGGACTGAAAACATTCCAGATAAAAAGTTGGCAGCCCCCAGTGTAAGGGGCCCCTCACACTGGTCTAACAGATGATTAATTAATAATAACCACCTATAGGGAATAGTACATCTGAAAGATGCCCATGAAAACACCATTGTACAGTGTTCTCACTGGTCCTTGCTATTCTCATGTCCTCTGAGACTCTGCCCAACTCCTTGAGGTGTTCTTTACAAAACTACATCAGCTAAGAGAAAAGAAAAACAAAAGTTGCTTTGTGCTTATTTTATTGCAATTATTAAAATTTTGCTATTGTATTGTTTCTCTTTTCCAAAGGAAATCTTGCTGGAACTTGTGCCCCGTTTAACATTATGAGTCCTGTCTTCTGAAGGTCAACGCTTAGCAAAACATTGTGACAAAAATACTGTAATTAAGATTCACTTAGAGAAGGTTGGGTAAAAAAATGTATCCAAGCAGATTATCAAATGATGACTCAGCCTAACCATGTAAATCTTTTTAAAAGGTAGCCGATGTTTCATAAGAAGCTCCATTTAAAAATATCTCTACTGTTCTCCCTAGGAAAGCTATACTATGAATAGAGAGATTAAGAAGAAAAATCTGACATTTTGGAGAGTCAGAAGTTTAGAGGTGGGGTATTTATTCTATAAGGTCATTAAAGATTTTATAAGCCAATCTGAGGGGTTGCGGGATGTGTATATTTTATACATGAACAAATTTGTTTTAAAAAATAGGGAGTTTTTGTAATTAAATTATCTGCCTTGCTTGCTAATGTCTTCTTATTCTTCTCTCTAGATGACTGGCTCACAAATTTGAGCATGCACCAGAATCACCTTGAAGTCTTGTTAATACCTAAATTGCCCCTCGAGATTCTTATTTGGTAGGTGTAGGTTGAATGGGGCCTAAAACTTCACTTCTAACTAGTTTTCACATAACATTGATGCTGCTAGTCTGGGAGTACACTTTGAGAACCATTGCTCTAGATAATTTTACACCTGGATGCACATTAAAATCACCTGGAGGAGCTTAAAAAAATATTGCAAATTTGCCATAAAAGATCAACTGAATCAGAAAAACTCTGGGTGAGAGGATCCTGAGCATAGAATATTTTAGAAGCAACTCAGGTGATCCTGATATGTGTGTAGTCAGGGTTGAGAATCTTTTTCTAAGTCAAACAACACCATCTTTCAAAGATCTTGACATTAAAGCAGTTAGCAAATAGCTCGTAACTGGGTGCTCGTTGAGCTGTGGGCTCCTGTGCCCTCTGTGTGGCCAGCCCCAGGCTGCAAGGTGCATCCTGCCATGTCAGGGAGGATCGGTTTCTGGAGCAAGTGTGAAGTCTGTGCTATCAGCAAGATTGCAAAAGGCTTTCTGGGAGTTTTCTTCTGCCTGATAACTGGGAGGGCAGTCTGAGTCAGAACAGGTTCACGCTGTGCTTTGGCATGTGATAACTAGTCTGGGGGACAATGAATCACTTTAGATTTTTAAAAGAAAGGCAGGAAAGAAATAATTCTTATTGCTTTCACCAATATATCTTTACTTAAGCCCCAAACGGCAACCAGATCAAGGCTAGTAAGTTATCTGCATTTTTACAGATGAGTAAACTGTAAATTGAAGCCTGAAGTAATTAAGTGAACTTCCCAACGTCACAAGACACAGAGTAGCAGAGCTGTGATTTGACTCCAAAGACAAAGGCCCCTGCCACCTCGCCACTTTTGCAAAATGCCTTTGGTATTCCAGAAACCATAGATATTATGCAAGACGAGCTACTTAATTTGTAGATCATAGTGCAAAATGAAATCTTGGAGACTCTTGTTAAAATTTGTTAAGAATTCAAGAATGCAGCAGCTGAGTATTAAACCAAGGCCCTATGTAACTGCACAGGGCATATGCCCACGAAACCAGCCTGATGCTATGTGTTAATCTGCACAAACTACATATCAAACGTTCTGGTCAAATGAAAAGGTCTGCTGTGAGGCACCCTGGAAAGAAAGCAGGAGGCCTGGATCTAAGCACTGAGATCCTGGATATTGTAGTAATAGCTCTGTGAATAACTTCCTGTTACTTCTGTTGACCTTGAGCATGCAATTACCATCTTGGAGGTTCAAAGGAAAAAATGTTGAACACGCATATCCCTGATCTGAGGGAGTGGATGGACTACTAATCTATGAGTCTCCATGCAGCCTTGTCCAGGCTAGTTGATTCATGTATATGTGTCTTGCTTCTCTTTAAGGCAGAGGTTACTTATTCTATTACTTTCCTGTTCCACAGAACACCTGAGGATCCTCTAGCTAAGTATTTGTTACCAGAGACCCTACCTAGGGTTACCAAATTCTATAAGAAACATAAAAATTGGGACTAAGAAGCTTTAAAATTAGACTTCACTTAAACATCCCTTTCAAGTTATCACAGCACCAGTTCCCAGCCATCTCATAAGCATCAGTGATTGTTAGGTATGATAAACATATAATGAGAATGAAATATAAATCGATCACAAAGGAAAATTAGAAATCTTTGAGAAGGTACAGAACCGAAGGCAGTAAAAGTGAGTGTAAAGAGAGCAACTCTCATCCACACCCAGAGCTATGAACAATTGAGGACCTGACAGTATCATATCAGTTATCAGCAGAAGGAGAAAATCATCATTAAGGACGATTGTGTGATGATTAAAATATCAAAGGATGAAGAAAGGAGTTTGGGGGGAAAAAAAGACTCTTGAATATTTTATAAAAGTTAATGTGAAGTAAGAGTTGTTAAATGGTGCCACGATGCAATTTTGTCTGAAAAGTTTTGTCAAAAAATCCACACTTAGTTTATACCTAGCTCATTTAAAAAATTAGGGCATGGTCACTATTGTAACTCAGTTTTGTCATATGTGAGACAAATACTTTTTTCACAATTTTTAGTTTCATGATTTTTAGTTTCATAATTTTTAGTTTCTAAGACAATTTTTATCGACTTTTCCTGCCCTCACTTTTAGAATGCTATTTTTCCTTTTTTTATCTGAATTCATTTAAAGTAGACAATTTATGGTTTTATTTATCCATAAGAAGAATGCTCAGTAAGGAGAATCAATGAAGAGCTGGATTGATCAGCATCCTTCTTCAGAACCAACAACCAAGACCATACAGGCAGAAAGGGTACGACTGGCCTTACTGACTCTAAAGAAGAGAGCAGGGATCCCTAGAACCAGCACATTTCTGTTGAAATGGCAGTGCCAGCAAGGGAGTAAATCTGGGATAAGCCTGTTCAAGGCCCTAAAAGGGAACTCTCAAGTCTCCAAAGGAAATTGCTTACCCACAAAACACCAGACAGCAAACCGGATCCATGTGATGGTGGAGAGCTTTAGCATGAGATAGATGTTCACCAGCATGGCAAAGGCAGGCACAAAGGGGAGGCAGGGGGCCATGTAGGGAAGCTTCTTGGGGTTCTCTGGCTGCTGCAGGATCACAAACACCAGGGCACTGATCAGCAGCACCATCAGAACAACCAGAAGGATGGCCCACCAGCTCTGCTCTGAGATGTAGTCAGAGCCAAAGATGATGAAGGAGCAGAAGATGAAAATGAGGATGAAGAGCAGGAGCACGCAGATGGTCACCGTGTGCCCTGTAGCTGCTGTGGGTCGGTCCATTTTGCCTGGAAGGCCCAGCTGGATCCTCAGGGTGTAGTAACGGGGCCCGATCAGCTTTTTTAACTTGATGAGATAAATGTTTTCAGATTCGTCAGCTTCTATGCCTGTGGTCATGTCCACAGTGCCGTAGTTGGGGTGGTTGACATTGTAGGTTGACTTGTCCGATTTCCCTATGAGCATCTCATTGTCTCCCAGGGATGGTAAGTTCTTGGCCCCACACGTGTTGGTGGCGGGGCTGGAAAACTCTTCCCCTTCACTCACAGGAGAACACACTTCCTTCTCACAGTCAGCCAGAATGCCCTCCTTTTTTTTTGTGTGCTCCTCAGACAAGAACTTGACAAAACCATCAATGTCACTCTCTGGTTGGTATCGAAGAAGCAAGACACAGACAGAGACCAAGGTGTAGGCGAGGAGCGTGCCGATGGACATCATCTCTATCAGGTCTCTTAGGCTGACTAATAGTGAGAGGAGAGCTGCCAGGAACCCCGACACGATGCAGGCCACTACTGGTGTCTCCGTGTAGGAGCTCACATGAGCCAGAAACCTGGAGGATTAATGAAAGCACAGGGTTAACTGGGCTACAGCTGATGATTGGTTGTAATGTGGCTTAATGCCCCCTTGTCCCGCCTCTACAATACACTTCTGGATTCACTGCTTTAAACACAGCTCTGGTTCCTACCCCAGGATTTGGTTCCTATCTCTGGAATATAATTCAAAAAGATTTTACTTTCATTCCTTAGTTTTGAGACAAACTTTTAAATTAAAGTTTCTAATTCATTATGTCGTGTGAGGATTGAATTGAATCTAGGAGGTATTTCAGAAACATATATTGAAGTCTAGATTTTGCCAGGAAGAAGTGAGAGTTGGAGAAATCATACACCTGTTGGGGGGGGGGTCCTCTAGACCTGTGTCACCCAAAGCATGGTCCATAGATCAGTATCAATGGCATCATCTTGGAACTTGTGAGAAATACATATTTTTAGGTTTCACCTGTGACCTACTTTACTATGTCAGAATCTTTGGGAGTGGGGCTCATAGTTTTTCTAAAATTATGCTTAGAAAAACCTCTAGAGTTTGATTTATGCCTAAGCTTGAGAAGCATTATTCTACAACGGAAGTACAGGGGTTTAGTTGGTAAAATAATGCAGTAATTAAGAACCTGTGCTCTACTTATAGGTACAGGCTACACCCAACCAGTTACCAAGTGGAGAAGCCCAACAAGGGTGGTGGAAAGACAGCTGCGGCCTCAGCAGTTCCCTGGGAGCCTTAAGTCAGCTCCCACTCTCCTCCTCTCTCTCCTCCTGATTCTCCCTCCTCCCTCCTCTTCCATTCCTCCCTTATTTTCAGGTTTCAAACAAGGCTATAAACTGTGCTTGGATGCCCAGCATCTTTCCTCTTAATTTTCTTTCACAGCAGAAAACCTTTGGGATGCATGAAGTTGCCACACCTCCCCCATGGGCAGGTTTTGATCTGTTCAGCTTTCCAAACGCAGCAGCTCTGACCTGGCGATGACTTCAAGGGGTAGATTGAGGAACTAGAGAAGAAGATGACAGCCTATGGCAGAAATAAAGTTCCTGAGCTGGATCCCTCTGTACCCCTGAGAGCTCCTTGGCTTCCTTGCTTTGTGCACTGGAAGAATGTCTTCTTTGCCACCCCCTCACACGATGAGCACTGGGAACCAAGAGATGGGGCTACATCCTTTTCGTACCATGAGCATATAGGCTACTGTATGGCTAATGCAGAGTGGTGGAAGTGTCAATATACCTGTGTAGTTAAAAATCTAGTCTTTGGATCCAGACAGTCCTGAGTTCAAATCTTGCCTTCCCTCCACATACCGCCCCCAACTTGGCAGCTGGAGGATTCAGGGCAAGTTTGTTTCCTTTCTCTGAATATAAACATTTAGTATACTCATCTGCAAAATAGAGTTATTGTGATGACTAAATGGGATACTGTGTACAAAACACCTGGAATATACAAATATTTAATAAATGGCATCTATTGTTGCTATGATTACTAAGTTCTGTTCATAGGGCCATATTCTTTCTTTGATTGTAACTTTGACCTTTTTCAGCTTCAGAGGGGCTACGGAGAGAGGGGCAGTTGTCAGACCTCAGTATGTGGGCAGGCCTAACATGTCCCTGAGATGAGTTCTTCCTTCTGGAGGCCACCCAGTGAAGCAGTTTGGGTCCTGCCATCTTTACAAAGGAGCACACAGTGTCACATAGGAGGAGAGGGGGCAGTTAGGAAAACAGAGCAGTTTGTGCTAGATCGAGGGACCCAGAATCAAACTGAGGGGCTGTTTCAGGGCCTAAGCTCTTTCCATTCAAACTCTTTGCCAGGATATGTGACAAGTTCCACAGCACTCATATCAAAATTATAGTCAGGCTGACAGTGGGTGACATTCTCCCTGGATAGGCATGGGAGAACATAATACATTCTACAGAGAATTGTCCTTACCTGAAAAGGAGCCCATCACCAGCCATGGCATAAATGACCCTTGGCATTGGGAAGAGGGAGCCCAGCAAGCTGACTGTCAGTCCTGCCACAGAGCCAATGGCCACTATGAATTTTGCAGCATAGAACCCATGAGCCACAAACATCTCCATGAGTGGGGATTCCGTGTCAATGGCATAATATGGCACCATCAAAGTTAGAATCATGCTCACCTGTTGAAACAAGAGAAAACATGACTGGAGGTAGAGGGGACTGACAGCGGGATGAATGCCTCACAGGAGAAGAAGGGCCCTGTCCTGGTGTCAGAGGCCTGCATGGTTGTTTGGATCTTCCCCTTCTTGGCATGTGCCTCTACTTAAACCAGTCATTTGGCCTTCGGAGATCTTGGTCTCAGGATTCTCTCCCCATATGTGGATTTAGTTGACTAGACCAGAAAATCTCTAATATCACTCTGTGGCCCTTTCATATCTGAGGAATAAGTCTGCAAGTATTTCAGCCCCATGAAAGCAGAGCTACACTGACAATTCAGTGAAGGGTGGATATTACCAGGTTCAAGAACCTGCAGCCACAGGCACTGGAGCCAGGGCCTGGCAGTGACCATAAGCACTCAGCTCACATGACAAGAATCTCTTTTATTTTGTACTTTCAGAGTCCTACATGGTCTTAACTGTACTCCCTTTTACCCTGAACCAGAGATCAAAACTCTAAAGGTAAGTGCAGAGGAGATCCACAGCCAATGAACCGGTGGGACCCAGATGAGGACTCCTATTTTCATCTCCTCTCCATAGCCCAGTCCCAGGAGCCAGGCAGGCTAACAAACTAATTATGGCATCAGGATGGAATCCGGCCCCGCTCAGGGCTATAAGACCACTATGGCTTTGCATAACCAGGAATAACTTAACCAGCAATTATTTCCTTTCTTATGTCATAGATCTGCCATCCCTCTCTCCAGAATCAGCCCCAGGCACAAAAGCTCCCTAGCTTGCAAAAGCTAATGCTGACATCAAGAAGGGAGTTCAGAGCCTAAAATGGAGAGAGTAGAGCCTTTCTAGATTACTTCTTTGCCAATTCGCCAGGAGCCAGGATCCTCCAGTGAAGCCATGGGCCACTATGGAGGCCAGCAGGATGAACCGCCACAGGCTAGCAAGTTGGTTCTTCTGGCAGTGGAATGGCAGATGGCTGATCAGCACAGGGCCAAACAGCTCCTCAGGCACGGCCTATGCATTCTCAAAGAATATTTCCCAGCAGTGTAATCACTTGCAATATCCTCTCTGGGAGTGAGCTGGAGGAGAGTGGGACTGATCTTACAGCAATTTCTGTTGAATCTCCTACCCACATTCGATCAGGATAGGCGAAGAGTTGGTAGATGCATGGGAGTACTTTGTAGTCTCTACAGTGCTACTCTAAGGGAGAAACTGTGATTATTAACTTTATTGTGGGTGCTACAAGGGTCAACCCCAGAGAAGAGGGAGGTATGAGGAAGGAATAGGATGAGAAATGCAAAGCAGTGTGTCTCTGATGCTCCTCTCACATCACCAGCACTCTCTGAACACTCTGTCTGCGGGGATAATCAGGATATGGGTTAGATGAAGCCACTTGTATGTGTGTGACAGTGGGAATGTGATAATTGATCTATCCATAAATGTTTGGGTGGGCAACTGAATTTCTACAGACCACATCTAAAACTGCTTTTGTGTTTTCCTATGGTTTCCAGGACAATCTTGTTCTACAGCTTGTCTTAATGATCAGTTGACCTGGCTTCTTTAAGTAGTTGCTAAAGATGGGAAGGGAAGGAGGTGTTTTCATAGGCTGTGGCAGCAGGAAGGGCAGGGCTCTAGGGCACCTCTGCTGCCGGCTCTTTCCTAACTGCGGTGACTGAGTGTATGACCCTCAGAGCCTGGGGGCATTTGTGTAATGCACACCTGTTGGCTTGTCAGCTGGTTCTCTCCATTGCCAGGGGCTGCGGGTCATGTTCATGTGATGATAGAAATTCTAGGATAGGAGCTGAGAGATGACACATCAAAAGTATGAGGAGCATCTGAGGATGTGATCCTGGGGACACAAGGCTTTGTTCTGAGGACTGAACAGGGAAGCCCTAAGGGGTGAGCTCGAGCCAGTGAAAAAGGGAGCAACAGCAGGAAGAAATTGCATTTCCTTGGGGACTTATGGGAAAGAGCATCTCTAGGCAGTGTACTCTCTCCTTACCCTGGGGGAGCCTTGCCTCTTTACTGCCGGGAAGCTCCCAGAAGACAGAAGAGCATTGAGGAGGGTGCACAGAGGCCCACAATGCTCACACAGCCACCCGTTACTGCCAGCCTATGATCTGATCTCCTTGGACGGCAGCCCACTCCCAGCACTCCATCCCTGGGCGGCATTGGATGCCAAGAGCCTGTGCACAGAATGGGCGGGGATGGAGGCTTGAAGGCTGTGGCTGAAGTGAAGGCCTAGGGCTTCTCCCATCTTTAGTTTGGAGTCCTGATTCCTCTTGTCATGGGTGGGTGGGGAAACAGGAGGCATGGACACATGCATAAAAACACCAAGAAGGCACAAAGAAAAGACCACTTCTTGACAGAGAGGAACTCAATCCCATAGCCACATTTTAAGGTCAAATATGAAAAGGTTACGAGAAGCGTCCGCAAACATTTGGTACTTACGGATACATATGCTGTCAGGCAGATGACCAGGGAGGCAGTGATAGCATAAGGGATGGATGTGTTGGGATTCTTGGCTTCTTCTCCAGTCGTGGCAATGATGTCAAAACCAATGAAAGCGTAGAAACACGTGGCTGCTCCTTGCAGCACCTGTAAGGATGATGATATTTGTCAGACTCAGAGTGTCAGGATAGCACCAGGGTCTTACATGTGTTACCTATGATTGGCCAATGCCTTGCAGACATTACTGAGTGGCAGAGAGAGTAACACTGTCGAACTTGTGCTACACACTTCAGTTCTGATCTCCTCTGTTTTCTAACTGCAATTCCCCCATGTGTTAAATGGAGATAAGAAGACTTATGCCCAAATAAAACTAGGTCATTCAACACACACAAACCATTTTTGGAAATAAGTTAGGTTATAGAAAAAGATAACTAAGTTGGCTATTCCTTTGTCTTGGGGGGAACTCATTTACCGCTCTGTGTTTTTTATCCATTGGTTCTCAATCACAACCAGGGGCTGTATGACTACCCCTAGGAGATGTCTGTAAATGTGGGGAGATACTTGTGACTGTCACAGAGATGTGGAGTGGGCGCTTCTGGCTTTAGTCTAAGGGGCTCAGATGCTTCTGCACAAAGAAGTGTTCTGTCCAAATTACTGTGAGTGCCCCTGATAGAGCATCCCTATTGTAACTTTCCAGATCTAAAAAGATATAAAAGATTTTCAGATCTTCAGATACTCTGCTGTCTTCCATAGGAAGACAGGTGAAGACAGTTTCATTTTTCTTCTTCTTTTGGGGGCTTCAGTGACTGACTTCCTTGGGTGTTAAGGCAGGTGAACAGATGAGGTATGAGGCAGTGTAAAGCTGGGAGGTGGTATCCAGTGACATCTGCTGGATGTCTGACAGGAGAGTACTTGGCTCCAAGGATGGTTAGGACTTTATAAAGTCAAGATGTCAGTGAAAATCTTCCACTGAGGAGTGTGTTACTTTCTTCCAAAGAATCTACTGAAGTATAAATAAAGTTTTCCCACCTTGGTATCTTCATTATCAGCTAAAAATAAAAACTGTGTCTCTTTGAATGCTTGGGGATGTCTTTTTAGCAGAAGATGAGAGAGATTTTTCTGGACTTGTGTGTATGGATACACGCAAGCTTCAGTGGGGATCCAGGAGGGAGGCTCTTTGTAGACTAGGCCTTTCCCCCTCTTTTCTGCACATTTAGTTTATAAATGATGAAATTCAAAACATATGCGAAGCAGATACCTATTTCTAAATTTTCACTCTTACCTTTCCCATCGACTTATTAATATGTAAAAAACAAAATACTAAGTACCAGAACTTACAAAGTACATCACAAAATTGAAGATCTCTCAAACCTTCAAAAACAATCTGCTCATCTGCAAAATGAGCTGGTCTCTTCTACAGTCTCTCTCATTAGGATTCTAATGTTTCAATTCTCTACTCAGGATTTTTTATCCTGGGGTCCATGCAACTCAGGGGAGCCTGTGAATTTTGCTGAGAAAAAAATGACATCTCTATTTTCACTAACCTTTGCCTGAATGTTAGGATTTTTTTAAATTGTGAAAGTAGGTGGTAAACTAACTGTACCTATAATTTTACCATCAGTAGCAATCAGACATTTTACTATCATATTAGAATTGTTGCAGAAATCTAGTTTTAAATTATGATAGTGTTAGACATAAATATTAATATTTAATGTGCTAATAAAGAAGCACATTATTTTATCACAATTTAAAAATATTTTTATAATTATATTTCAATATAATTGGTTCCTTTTGATTTTCTATATAATTAGGTTATTCATTTATAAACATAATTTTAAGAAAGGGTTTATAGGCTTTGCCAGACTGCCAATGGGGAAAATGGTATATACACAAAAGAAATCTAAGAAGTCCTGGTCTAGTCTAATAACTCAGGAAGAAAGAATTTCTCAAACAAGCAGTTCCATCACCAGAGAGCTACTTTTTGGGAGAGGAGATAACTCCTGATTTCAATTCAGTGAAGTCCTTCATTTCAGGGTATGAAACATGTCTTTGCCCTTCAGACAAGGAAAGAAAACATATCTCACTTTATTGTGCATGGAGGCTCAGAGGCTTAGAAATAACCTTGTTTTCACCTGTCTAGAAAATGTTTCTAGTCTGCAAGGATGAACAATGCTGGGATTGCAGGCTCACTAAGCTGCTCCAAATCAAGAGAAGCCTTGCTTTCAGACAGCTTCCAGAAAACAGGTTCTGCTTTCTTTACCTTTAACACTGTTCTACACACACACACACACACACACACACACACACACACACACACACACACACACACCTCTCTCTTGTAAATCATGAGGTTACCTGCTATGACAATAAGTACGAAAATGCATCACTCCCAATTAGTGTGTCCCAGTGCTACAGTGTCATGCCTATTTGATGCAGTCAGTTCTGAACTAAAAGGTCATAGATATTAGAAGAGCTCATGAGGAAAAGAGGGTGGGAGAGTGCTAAATAAGAATTTTGGGTCAAATTTATCCTAGAAAAAGGTGAAAAGTTTGTACATCACATCATGTGAGGAACAGGTGGGGACCTGGGGATGTCTAAGTTGGAAAAGAGAAGACTCAGTGAAAGTTATGGAGCACAGCTTTCAATTTGAAGCAGACACCATGTAGCAGTTGGAGGAGAGGGATACTGTAGGCTCCAGAGGGAATCCCAGGACCGTGCATGTGGGCAGGATAGGATTAGGTTAGGAGTGTAGACTTTGTGGACTGTCCGATCTAGATTGGTTCTGTTGCATAGTAGCTTGGTGACCTCGAAGAGCCAGTTTTTTCATCAATTAAATAGAATAATAGTTCTTAGCTCATGGGGTTGTTACAAGGATTAAATAAGATAATATAATAAAGTGTAGTTCTAGAATACAGAAGGTGCTCAATAAATGTTAACTCTTACCAGTAATATTTTTATAACTATTGTAAGTTTTTCTAGAACAGATGAAACCCAAGAGGCACAAACAAATTCCTTATCCTCAACCCATATTTATTAACTATTCCTATGTGCCAGGCACAGTGCTTGGTGATGTGGAGATAGTCATGAGCAAGAAGTACTCTGAGCTTGACCTTGTGGGGCTTAGAGTCTAAGGGATACTGCATACTCCAAAATGCAGCCTTGACTGTGATAACAAACTGAATAAGATTAACACATATTTATATTATTTTTTAAAACATGAATTCTACTATTTTCCAAGTGAGTGAAAGAATAGATGGCAGAAAGAATAGATACCAGAAAGTTAACTATAATCAAGTTGAGAAGAGAGAGAATAAGTTTGCAAAGTAAATGTCTGTTAGGCTGAATTTGCATGAGTAGAACTGGAAAGCAATTGTAGTTGAAGAAAGACTGGATAGGTCAAAGGTAGGACATTTGGAGGTTCTACTGCATAAGGCAGGAAACAGATTTTAACTTAGATTATTCAAACTAAAAGATTTCAACAAGGAATCATAGGAGCCAAGGCTGAGAGCAAGTGAGGAGGAAATATCCATGGCCTTGCTCTCTTCTCACCTTCTGATTTCCTGATAGTATCTTCCATTGGCTAAACCTAACAGGAAGCAACAGCAGGGGTCTTCTGGAGCACAGAACAGACCATGAAGGGTGGAGAATGGATCTGGGGAGTGGAGGCAAAGGGAGAAAAGCCCACCTGCCAAGACCAAAGAGACCCTGGCCTAACAAGATATAGATTAAATAAACATTATCAAAGAGAAGCTAATAAGATTAGCAAATAACGTCACCTTTTTACTTGGGTTAGTTTGAATGAGTTTTTCTTTCTTGCAAGCAATTGATCCCTGATTGGCGAATACAAAAGAGCCATGAAATAAACTGTATGGGTGTGTCTCAACTCAAGTAACCACTAAAACTTCTTTCCACTTTACTCTATCCAAATATCAGATCTGGCCACTGGAATTTATGATTAGCATGCCTTTCCATGCATGAAAGAATGTGAGGTACCTGGCAGTGAGCATCTGTGAATAAACCTGGTGGATGGTGTGTGTGTGTGTGTGTGTGTGTGTGTGCATGCATGCGCATGTGTTTGTGGGTAACTGGCTTGGTACTTTATCCTAACTTGCCTTTAATGTTTTATATAAATAAAAAATAGCATTGACTTTTAATTTGCTGTCATAAGCAGAAATTGTTTTCCAAAGTAAACCCCATATAGCTGTTCAGCTAGGGGATCCCGATCAGTCTGTGCCTCTGTAGAGCTTTGCAGAAAAGCAGCTGCTGGAGGACTGCTGCTTAATTATTTGTCACAAGCAATGTCATTAGTGGCCTGCTACTCAGTGTGTGGGGTCCCTAAAATCTGGCCCCTGTGCCTTGCTGCTATTTGGGAGGCATTAGGATGAGGCAGCCTTCATATTCTGCCTTAGCCATTCTGCCAGATGCTTAGGAGATAATTAGGCACCTTAATATAATTTACTCCCAAGGTAACAAAATTCCAACTTTAATTGCATTTTCTACCCTGCTCATATTCCAAATCTATCAGCAGCCTGTTTACAGTGATGGTGGAATGTGCTAATAGGTTCCAACAAATGTAGAGAACATGGAAAAGAACTTTTCCTTTGTTTGGAGGCTATCAGCATTCCCCACAAATACCTGCTACTGACCATTTTCCTAGGAGCTATTTGTGCAGATAGAGTCTTATTTGGTTAAAGAAAAAAACCATAAGATAGCATCAAGAACAAATAACATACAGGGAATACACATCCAACAATATTTTGGGGCTGAGGGATTGCAGATGGAAGCAGGGGTTCAGCTGAGGGCCAGCAGTTACTTGATATAGGAAAAAAATGTTTGTTGTTCTTAAGCTCTTCAAGACCAAAGAAGCATTTGACCCAAAACCTGTGAGTAAACCATTCCTTAAGCTATTTTCTTTGGAAGAAAGTAGTTGGAGCAGGGAAAGAGTAGGCTTATAATGGGTCCATGGCTCACCAGATTGCTCATTAACCCTTTCAAAGTACTTGAGAATTATATTTCAAGTCATGTAATGGTAACTTTATAAACTATCTATCTTCTACACAATGGTTTCCTCCATCTCATCCTACCTAAAGTGATTGAAGAATAAAGTGAATTGGAACTCTGAACTAGTCCCTCATCAAGAGTAAGGGTCAGTTTTTCCCTAAGGAGTGAAGAAGTTCATGCAGTTGTAAAGTAGGCAACTCACTTTTACTGATGATTGTTAGATAACAGAGTAGAGAGTGTGTTTATTAACGTGGTGAGTGATGTGCTCATGAGAAGGTATCAGACCTTAAAAAGTAGGATCTACATTCAAAGTGGCCTTACTTGACTGGAAAAGTGACTTAAGACCAAAGTTGAGAAAGAACAGGTCCAGGCCAGTTCTCCAGGGAGGAAATTTACTATGCAGAAATCCAAGGCCAGTCAGATAGCAGAGAGAATGAGTCAGCAACATCTTCACACTGAGATGTCCTTTTGTGCTCAGACGATGCTTTTAGTCACAGCCAGTAGGGCACATATTTTGAATTTCCTGCAGAGAAAAGTGGGTTTGCAGTAAAAAAATCCGAACGCCAGCCAAGATTTTTTGGTGGTCAGTGACAAGCCTACTCAAGGTAGAAGTTCTGGATTGGAGTAAGATCAGTGGCCAAAGGTACAAACAAGCCAATTGGTCCCATGTGTCTACTACCAGAGGGTAGCAGAGTACATAAATTAGGTCTTTGGCTCATGCAGGACTGGGATTGAATTTCAACTCTTTTATGATCAAGATCTGTGGCCTTAACTTTTCTAAGCTTCAGTTATTTCGATGTAAAAGTGGACATCATTGTACTTATTTTGCAGGGCTATTGTGAAAATTAAAGAAGTGTATATAGAAAGGTTTGTCATAAAGAAAATATTAAGTATTAGAAATGGCATCTTTCTTTTTTATGCCTGATTTTTGGTCTTTGTTTCTTGTTGCATAAGCTAGTGAGAACCTGGGATGTGTAAATGGAGAGCCTTTAACGCTGGCTTGATTAGCTCCTTCCTTGGTGAAGGAGGCTCCTGACTGAGGAAAGATGTGGAGGCTCTAAGAAGGGAAGAGGAGAGCCTCCAAAGAGAATAAAGACCCCAGAACAAAGCACAAAGGGAAAGACTAAAAGATTCATCTTCTTCAGCATGGACAAAGAGTATTTACTTGGAGGATGTTAACTCTTTCCACTTTTCACATGGGACATAGACTATAGTGTGGGCCATTTAGGTAAGCCATTAGGAAGATTTTGAAAATTAAACATGATTCAAGTAACTAAGAAAAGTTTTTGAATTGCTCTGACATGATATCTTGGTAAGGAATGCACATTTGGCCTGGACTGGTTTAACCATACTCCCCTTTGAAGATAAGAAAATAGACCATCTCTTAATGCCCTTTCCAGTTCCAAGACTCTATGACTTTGGGAAAGTTTAAAGAAAATGAAAATATAACATGTCAGATGAATTACCTTATTCCTTTTTTTTTTTTTTTTTAAGAATGCTCAGAAGGAAGGATCATTATACACAAGGCATTGATGTAGTTGAAAAAGTTTTGGAGCCACGAAGACCTGGGCAAGAATTATAGGCCTGGCACCAACTAGCTAACTGACCTCAGGTAAATGACCCAGCTTCCCTGAGCCTTGAATTATACACCTATAATGTGGGGATGACAGCACTTGCTTTAAAGTTTTGTTACAAGAGTGAGATAATATTCACAGAGCACAAAATGGGCACATAGCAGATAGTGGATAAATTCTAGCTTCATTTTTCTGTCATTTCACTATTGTTAACCACACAATGTGTACACACGAAATAATCCAAATTTTTAATCTTTTGCTAACGTTTGGCATAATCAGTTTTCCAACTTCATAGGTAAAGAAACATGAAAGCACAAGTTAGCTGTTGGCCAAAGTCTTACAGTAAGTCCATGACCCAATAATTTCTTACATTGTTAAGAAAATGGTGAGAACATTTTTGTGTGCTATGATAAAAATGCAAAGGAGTTCCAGAAAAACATTTTTTCTCTGTCACTCTTATAATCTGCTGTTTCTTTTATTTGATAAAAAGGAACAATTTGTATCATAAGAAAATATAGATTTGGGGATCCAGAATGGGGTCAACAGTGTTTCTTTGTCTCTTCTGGTTTTAACCAGTTTCAAGATTTATTTATTTCAAGGAGGCTACATGAACTTTGTGATTCTTTGGAATTCTTACAGATAAGCAGAAGACTAGAAATCTTGGCTGAAATTGCTTCTTTGCTTATTTCTCTGCATTGAGCAGTATGGCATGGTTCAGAATAACAGACGCTAATTTGAGTGTTCTCCAAGAGATGTTTCTGGTCCCTGGACATCTTGGAGGAAACCCAGTCTATGCAAAAGCTGCAAAAACAAAACTGGTGGAATCCTAGATTTGCTTCTGCACCATTCTAGGCAGGTTTGCCTCTCTGGGCTTCATGTCTCTACCTGTTAAGTGAGGAGATAGGACCAGGTGACCTCTAAGGTTCTTTCTAGCTTAAAATTCTCTGATTTATGTTCTACTATTAAAAAAAAAAAGAATGGGCCAGTGAATTTTACCAATCGGTTCATAAAGGAAGCATTTTTAGTCATCCTAGAGGAAGAATCCAGGTGCGACTTAGAACTACTTGTCAGTATAAAGAATTTGCCACTAGGACCTTCCCATTTTTCTTTAGCATGAGCCACATCACCTTGATGACAGGAGTGAGATTTGAAATTGTTCTTTTTGGTCCAGACTGCTCTCAATCCCAGATCGTGCCAGGTGAATTTATCTGCGTGAATAATGCCGCTGGAATGGAGTTTATAACCAGCATCCACCGGGCCTGCTCAACTGGCCTCAGGACCCAGATGGACTCTCCACCTTGGGTCAAACACTGGGATTAGATTTAAAAACAGTTCTTTCTCTAGTTCTATACCCAGGCAATACACATCCCTTCCCCACTTGTCCACTGTTCTGGCCTCCTTTACTGTCTTGTCTACGGATTGTCTGTATTTTGAATAGACTGTAGCGAGATTCTATAGGATTGAGCTGCTCACGGGCAGGTTTTTGACTTAGACAGTCCTGGCTTTGGGTTCTGTGTGTCTACCTACACTGTGTGCTCCACACAGCCATTTAACCGCCGTACATGCGAGTTTTTTCATGTGTAAGACCAGAATGTAAATATTTTCTTTGCAAGGTTATTAGAAAGATTAAATGAGATATTACATGTAAAGCACTTTGTATGGTATTGCAGGGGACCAAAACCACTGAATCTATTAGTTATCTTATAGGATGTTATTAAATACTTGTGAAACAAATAAAATAACCACTTCTTCAGAACTTTCCAATGAAAGGTGCTGAAGAGAGTTCCATGAAGATCATGAGACAGAGAAGCATTTTCCTGAAGATATATCTCAGACCATTCACAGGGTGGAAGGCCCAGCCAGCTACAGGTTCACTGAGATTTAGGAATGAACTCACCCCTGACCAGCCATGGGGCAAGAACTGGCCCTCAGCCCAGTATTTCCCATTGATGAAGAAGAGGCCTGCAATCATGATGAACACCCACACGGCCAGGTTCAACACATTGAGGACATTGTTGAAACCCACAGAGTTCTTCACCCCCAGTGCAACGATGATGGTGACGATGACCGCGATCACCAGAGCTAGAAGGTCCGGGTATGATTCTTCACCTTTTCCTGGAAGGGAAAGACATGAGTTAATACTGTCCGGAGGGGAAAAAATGGCCATGCAAACTGCCAGCTCCAGCCGCCCCAGGGCATCTGCGCTAAGCTCTGGGAAGCAAGGTCAGTTTGCCACCGCGGGAGAAGGAGCTATGTGCGTAGGCGTTTGCGAGTGTGCATTTGTGCACATGTGGTTCACAAGTGTCTATTTGCAAACGGGAAGGCATTGGTACATAAGTAAGATGACCTGATTTCCTGGACTAGAAATTGGGGTACATGATACGACAATTACAACAGTGCCTGTGGAACTTTGGCACAGAACATCCGAGGTCAGAACCAGGCTGGGACATTTGGGTCCAAGATATTATTTGAAAACCGTTTTATCTTCATTGTTGTTCAGGTTATAGTCTATGAATGTTTCTTTCCCTTCCAGTAATTTTTTCATTATTATAAAATTTGAAAATGTGTGTTTTTGAAAACTGTTGGAAAGAGGGTGTTCTTTCCCTTTATGTGTGTGGGATTGCAGAGAAAATGGACCGTTGAACTCGCCCTGCCTGCTGGGTCTTGTCTGTTGGCCAGTGGACTCCTGCCCTCTATAGATTGGAAAAGGCACTGCCTCAGCAGTCAGGCTCCTGAATTTCAGCTGTGCTTTTGCCCATAACCAGAGATTAAATTGCTATTAAGCACACAATGTAAATATGCACACAGACCCAAGGCCAAAACTGTCTGACTCTCTGGGCAAGTGCCTCATTTCTCTGGGCCTCATCTGTGAAGCGAAGGGGTTAGACTATCTGATTTCGAAAGATCTTTTCAGAACTAAAGTTTTGTGAAATTAATATACTGAGGATATTCGGTCTTCATTCTTTTTATCTTCTCACGGTGTTTGGATGCTCATCATTATGTCATTTCTTCTGAGATAGGGACAAAGAAGTCAAATGACTTGCACACAACCAGCCCCTGAATTAGTGTCTGGAAGTTTTGAGGCAAGACTCTAAAGCTTCCTCAACTAATGTTTAGCTTCCCATGAATGTAAAAGGATAAAATCAGACATCAGGGTGGAAAGTGGGTAGCAAGTGATGGACAGAGCCTGAAGTTTCAAGGTAATTGTTACGTGAACTTCTGATTGTTTAGTATTCGCTCAGTTCCATTGCTAGACTAGAATCCATTTTGTTTCATTTAAAAAAAATATTTAAAAATATATTTCTTATTCAAAAATAACTCATGCTTATCTATGAAAATTAAAAAAAAATCTTCTGATAATATCCTTGGAGATGTTCCTTACAGTTTTTTTTTGCATTAGTTTTATTTTTATAGTTACAAATGTAACACATGTACAATTTGCATCCTTCGCCACATGCTGTTACATTAAAAACATATTCCATGTTATTACAACAGTCTTCCTAGCCTCTCTTTTAATTGTTAGCTACATAATACTTCCACAATTTAAGCAATCATTTGCTCCACTGTAGAATATTGAAACTTTTTCTAAGTTTTTGTTATTATAATTAAGGCTCTGATGAACATGTTTTTTGTTGAAAGCTTTTATGGAAATTAGACTGATTTCCTCTGGATAGAGTTACAGAAGATTAATTACTTATGGGGAAAAAAAACATATTTAAAGCTCTTGATATACTTTTTCAAACTGCATCCTGAAAGGGGAACCCTTTTATTTGGCTCAGTAAGTTTGCATGTTGGGGTAAGAGGAGGTGGCTGTCTCACCGAGGCCATTGAGGGTTCCCACGCTGTCCACCATCCAGCGGCTGATGGTGTGGTTGGCCAGCGAGTCAAACATGCTGCTCAGAGCACTGGCACCGGCCGCAGTGCCAATCAGATACTCCAGGATCAAGTTCCAGCCAATGAAAAATGCCACAAACTCCCCAACAGTGACATAGCTGTAGGTATAAGCTGACCCCGTGGTCTTGGGGACGCGGACTCCAAATTCTGCATAGCAAACGCCTGTATGGGACAAACACATATGGATGGTGGACTTTAAGAGATGAGCTAACCTCTTGGTGGCTAACCATTTTGGGTAGAAAATATTGGGAATCTCTGGGATCTTAGAACAAACACACAGAGTTCAATGTATAAGAATCAATTCAAATCCAGTACTAATATCTTCCAATCTCACATTGGAAAACCTTGTTAACCTGAATCCATGGGAGGCAATCAGAACTAATTCTAATAAACTATTCTAAACTAATCTTTATTTAGAAAAATTCCCATTTGTTGTGTGTGTCTCTGTCATTGTTCCTTAGGTGTCAGGTATCCTAAGCAAATGGCCTAATTCGTTATGATCCCCATAATTGCAGTCACCAGGGTTAGATTATGGGTAATATTCTTTTCTTTAATTTTTATGTATTGCAGAAGGTGCTTCTCATTTGAGAGTGATACTTTGAGTGATCTGTGCTATGTCTGGGGTAGGAGGGGTTGATAAAAATGCAAATTTTTATCAAGGTGAGATATATCAGAAAGTCAGCATACATGGTAGGCTATATAAGCTCGATGATGTAGAGATATACAGGAACAATGAGAACAGAGATGAGAGACATGTACATCAGCCAGTTTGAGGTATATGAAGGAATTGACTAGCCATAGAAGGTAGAGGGAGACGGTATGAAGTATTTGGGTGAAGGGGAGTATGCCAGAGGGACTGAGAGGAGACGAGGCTGGAGAAGCAAGCAGAAGTCATGTGTTTTTCAACATAGGCCATGGCCACTTCCATCAGAAGCCATGTATTGAATCATAATTTCAGGAGATGAAGATCAGGAATCTGCATTTTAATGAGCTCTCTGCTTGCATTTGAAAAACACTGTATATTGCTTCATTCTCTGTTTGATGGAATTAGAGATCAAATTAGAAAGAGACCAAGAATACACCAAACTTCTGAGAGCTGAGTTTCCTACGTTGTGCTAGGAACTCTGGGTGTGGAGCTGGTGGGTGGGGTAGCAAGTTGGAGGACAGACATGCAACAGCTTGGAGGGAACACAGCAGGAATGGAATGTACGAGGATGTAGGAGGGAACTCAAAGGAAACTTTACTTTCAGTCCCAATTTTGTTAGGGGCTATCCCTGAGGTTATCTCACACAAATCAGGAAACAATAGTTCACTCTTGTGTGAAAAAAGAGAGTAGGTTTCTTTTTGAAGCTGAGGAGAAATCAATGCACAGAAGCAAAAACAGAGATGTCAAAAGTAATGACAATGAATGAGTAAACATGATATAATATCTCTTTTCCTTCCTCTCAGTGGTGTGGGTTGTTGGCGTGTCCATATGGAAGAAGCACTGGTACAATTGGGCTGCGCAGTTGTATTAGCTCTACCTTGAGCCTTTTCTACCTTTTTACATTCAGTTTCCTTTGTAAAATAAAGGAATTAGACTGAGATCCTCTCTTCAGGGTCTTTCTACTCTGTCATGGCAAGATTCTACCTGCTATACGAAATTGTGCTGCAAAATATATTGAGCATAATCTAACTTTACATCAATTACTATGTTGTTCTGTTATAGAGGTGCTCTCAGGGACATCAAAACCATTTGTTCCTACGTTAAATGTCATGGGCTGCTATTATTTTGAGTTCCTATGTCAGCCCCTCTCCCTCCACTTTGTAAAACAGTTTTCCATCTCCTTCTTGGAGGTCAGACTGTCAGTCGCTTCTCCTTGTTGCTGTCAGACCTCTTCCTTTTCTAAATTGCTGCTTCCAACACCCAATGTTTAAATTGTTAGAGTGAATCTAAAATTAAGAGGAAGTGGTTTTTAAAGGAAAGCCTAAGGAACTCCTCAGTGAGGAAATTATAGAAGTGTGTAAGCACTAAATACAGGGACCTTGGTGTTTTCTCACTTAGAGGACTTTTTGTGTTCTCTCCTGAAGAAAGCTGAATTCGCACATACAGAGCAGGCTGCTCTTTTAGTGCAGAGTGAGGAAGGGATTAGGAGGCAACTAACTTCTCTGGTGTAGAATCCACAGCT
This sequence comes from Macroglossus sobrinus, assembly GCA_004027375.1. NCBI lineage: Eukaryota > Metazoa > Chordata > Mammalia > Chiroptera > Pteropodidae > Macroglossus > Macroglossus sobrinus. Next base: position 44,255 of record PVKZ01003788.1, read on the forward strand.
TTACCCAATAATTCTTATACATACACTATGAGCTTCTCTTCACCCTTCCTTACTCCTGATAATACACAAGGCTTAGAAATAGAACTTTTCCAAGCAATGATTTTGAAACAGGCATCAATTTGCAAATTTAATTTGGAAAGCTAGTATTGTGGTTTGTGCAATAAAATGTTTTCCACTTAATATTTGACCTGCCAATCAAATTAAAAATGCCCAATTCACCGTCAGAATGCAGTAGCCAATACTTCAGTAGGTCTTGTGAAGGGACCAGCCTCTTGTTGTACTGAGTCTCAGGGAAAGGCCCTGTGCTGTGCATGGAGCAGATCACATGGAATCTTAGGCATTCATTTCCCAGGATCCTGCTTAGATGCTGATGACTGGAGTTTGGGGAGAACGGTGAGAAAATCAATTAGGTACTAACCATGTAAGACAATTTCTGCTCTCAAGAATCATTCTTTCATATACATTGTAAGGCATTTTATAATATTTCATAATATTAAAAAATCTTTCTTATTTATTTTTATTATTTATTTGGAATCTAGGCTTTCAGTGGACATTAGAGAGTATCCTACTGGCACTGAGGCTCAGTGGTGAGAAGTAAGTAATTTCAACCCCAAACATTTTGAAAATGTTGTGAATCATTCAACTATCTTCAAATATCTGGTGTGTAAACACAGAGAGAATCTTTCTAATTTCAACAAGAAATAAAAATCAGTGAGATTATGCAGTAACTGAGTGTCCATGAACAATTTACTTTACATGGGTAAAACGAGGGGCTGGTTAGATAAGATTCAGGCCTTTCTAGTACTATCATTCCTTGGTTTCACAGCTAGAGCCAGCTCTTTCATCTGAGTCAATGGGGGTAGCTTTGTAGAAAATACTGTGAACCAGTGGTTCTCAGCAGAGGTAGTACTGCCTCCCTGGCTTTGAATTCTGGAAATCTTTGGAGGTTCCTATGGTTCTCATGATAACTGTGGGCACAAGGTGCATTAAATGGCAGAGGTCTGGGCAGTTAGACATTCTGCGATGTGTGAGACCTCCCACAGAATAAAGCATTGTCCTGTGTCCTGCATGACTTCTGAAAATCTCAATGGAGATTCATGCAAGTGAAAACCTGCTTATAATTTCTGATCCTGATTCTATCTCCATTTCGTATGTTAACACAAATAATTTTTTCATGGCTTTATACACAGTAAATTTTCCAAGAGAGCAACAAATGGGTAAATTGAGGGACAGTTGTAATTTTGTTTGGAATTTATTAAGAGTTGATCGTTTTTTTTGAAAAACCACATCATCTACAGCAATGTAACCCATAGCCTTTGAACATCAAACAGCACACCGATGTGCATGTGCATTCGTAGCAGTTGTTTTTGTAGTGGTCTACACTACGAATGATAGCAACATCTGATGACTGAATTATGCCCCCTAATGTACTTATGCTCCAGCATTCACACACTGAAATAATATTTTTTATTAAAAATTGCTTTTTAAATTTATTTTCATATTTAGGGTATATTAATTAAAAATGATAAGTGTGTAAAAAGATAACATTATCTTGTTTGTATTTCATAATAGTAAAGAAGGGATTGCAAAGTATTTATTACCTGAAGTTCATTTGGTGTATTAGGTGGAGAATCTCTATTCTAAATGAGATAAATGTATAAATAATTTTTACTCGATTTAATAATGTATTTAAAAAATTCTTGCTCCAGAGTTACCTTCCTAACCCTATTTGCCTGTGTTATTGTCAAAGTGATTTTGCATTCCTTCTTTAGCCATCTATGATTAGAAATAGAGAGTCATATTGATTCCAAAAGTGTAACTGTGTAGCTAGAGAAAATTAATATAGAATACAATGTTGAGGTCCAGATAGCCATCAATGAGTGACTGACAGCATGCTGGAGACCATATGATTGAAGTTTCCCTATTAGAGTTGTTCAGAGATAGCAAGTCTAGGTCCTTAAGAAATATGGAGGATTTATTTCTTCAGGACTGGAGGGAATAAGAATGACTTCTCATAGCCTGCAAATCTAATATTCTTTTTAATTACCTACTCTTTAAGTATATTATAAATGAACCTCTTTTTATTTTGTAATATCCCTAATGTTTTGTTTTATTTTTATTTCCTGAACTATTTTTGGTTAAAGTGACACATTGCCAGCAAGAAAAGCAGACAAATAGAACTTGCACATTGAAAAAAGGGAGGGACAAGATACCAGGAGATTCCATATTTAAAATATTCTCTATCAATCTTCTCTTGTGTACCCCAAATTATGTATGATTTGGGGTTCAGAAAAATTTAGTGCCTGTCAATGTTAATTCTTTCCAACTTAGAGAGTCTGTGGTTCAATCATATATTAGAATAATGGGCCGGCCTTCAGTTAAATACTTTTGGAGAGCCTACACACAATGTTGAACTTTTCAATTGTGACTTAGACAGTGCCATCCAATAGTAAAGATAATCACTACATGTTTCATCTTCTCTACTTTTAATCTGTCACTCAAAGCCTGCCCTGGCTCTTGATTATTCTCTTAGAACCAGGTGGCCCATATTCTCCAGCCTAAGAGGGTGTAAAGGAGAAAGACTCAGCTGAGACTAGGTAAAAGACAGAGAAAGGTTTCTCCACTCAAATGTATTTCCTTCCACATTGCACCAAAGAAAGCCATTAGATAAATAAGTACTTTTAAAAGTCTACTTTCACTTGGAAATATTAAATCTAGTGGTTATTCAACTCAAATGTTAATTACTCAGATAAAAAGAGATTTCCTTATCAACATGTAGTTTAACTTATAGGCTAATTCCCTAACCTACTTATCAACTAACTGGCCAATTTCCTAAATAACTTCTGACTTTTAATTTCCTTCCTTTACGTGAAACACATTGTTAAGTGCCTACTAAACTGATCACTTTAGAGAATACCAGAGACACAAATGCTAAGTAAGGCAGATCTCTTGTCTGTGAAGCATTTACATTTCAGTCAGGAAAGAGTTTAATGTACAGATGATTCCACATGGCCTGTCTTAATATTGTAGACTGTTTATGGGGTGCTCTTGGAGCTCTGTGGGTGAGCGTGGTTCTTAGTGAGCATGGGTCTTTGGTTGCTGGAGGAGTGGAAAGGAGGGGTTGGGGAGCTTCTGAAGTGCATCTTAAGGGTGAGATGGATGATGCCAGGCAGAAAAACATGGGAAAAGATGGTTTCAGGCAGGTGAAAAGGCATAGCTGGAATGACACATGAAGGCTACTTTGAGAACAGAGGTAGACTGAAATTAAGTGATTGAGGGGTGGGATCTTTTAAATAGATTGGGAGAATCTAACTGAAAAGGACTGGACAGTTTATCTACTTCTGTAGTTTTAAAGCTTTGTCTTGGTTGTAATACCCTCTTTGCACGCAGTCTTATTTGAGAGCCTAATACATAAATAAGTAAGAGCAGGGCAGCTCTTTTAAAGAGGGGCAGGAAACTTGAGGCTGGCCTGTCAAGGGTTTTCCTCATCTCACATGTTCCCAAAGTCCCTGATCCTCCTCTGGGGACTCACATGGCATGGGAAAGGGTGTCAGCTGTTCACTGAGTTTGTTCTCTTCCCTCATAGATGATGCAACTGAGCCCCAGACCTGAAGGTGCATATTCAATTAATAACAGATCTGGGGCTAGACCAGAGGTCTCTGAATATCCAGTTCAAGGAGCTTTAAATTCATTCCTGCATCCAAAACATTTGCAAGGTGCCATCTCTATGATTCTATGTTAACTTTTAATGATTAAAAGATGAACAGAAAGAATATTATCCCTTTTTTGTGGGTCTTATGGATGGTCTACTAGAGAAGACAGACCAGAAAACAATTAAAATAAAACAAGAAGATAGATTTGGTTGCAGGGGGTGGGAGGGAAATGCATGAGCTGCAGAGTTGAGTTTTGAAGTAAGATCTTTGGACAGCCAGGATGGGTTCAAAGGGAAAGAGGATATAAGGAGACATGAGAGGAAATGGAGAGAGGTGTCCAAGAAAACAATTTGCCAGCTCTGAGGTTTCATTCAGGCCTCTGGGATCAATAATGTCTTGAGTGTTGTTAAGAGGGTAACTCTTGCTTTGTGTGACAGGCACAAGTTGCAGACATCAGGCCTGATGAGTTATTTTGAACATACTGTATCTATAATACTTCATACTGGGGAGGAAAGAAGGTTCAGGTGAGCTGATTAGGCAAATGGATGAGGTCACTGATTCCTCATCCATGAAGGCAGTACCTCCTGAGAGTCAAGTATCTGTCATCTCTAGACACAGGATGAAATCAGCTGTTGAACTACACCACTGCAATTCACCATTTAGGCCCAGTCATGCCTTTAAGAAAGTCCTCACCAAATATAGCATTTTGCTGAGATGATTAATATTCATTTCCTTCTCATTTTCTTAGTCTTCATAAAGCATCTTTGTTCCATTTGTAAATTCACAGCAGGACTAAGAAATGTTATATATTATTGCTATGGTTGCTAGTACTGCTCAAATGTATATTGAGAGTGTGGTATAAAGAGAAATCACAGGACCTCAGTGAGAAATAAAGTGTGAATTCTCTTGGGAATATTTTCTTTCTCTTCGACATTGAATTCAAGGTGGTGGGTGATGAAGTATCCCCACCATTGCTGTCCTTGAGAAGCAGGTTGTTGAATTCTGAGAATCAACTATTTAGGTCCCTATCATATGCTGTGGGACCCTGTTATCCACACTGATGTCCTCTTCCCAATGTTCTTGATTAGCCAGGAAAATTGAAGGTTTCTTTTTCAGAGATTAATCTATCAAGCTCTCTCTCCCTCCCACCTTGCTGCTGCTGTCTCTTCTCTCTGAGCAACCTTGGTCACTCACCTGTCAGTGGAGCCCAGGCAATTTTTACAAATGTGTCTGGAAGAAAAGCAATTTGTCTGGGAACGCCTATGTTTCTTTGCGTCTAAGAAGAGACTTATAATTTTTCTGCCAAAGCAGACTCCGGGTGGACAGTAGGAGCCTGTGTTTAGGGGATGGACGGCATCTTTAATCAGGATGTGTGTGATACCATTAGTTACTCAACCTGACAGGGCTCCAATTACAGTTGGGTAGGGAACAGAGAACTCAAAAGTTTCCCAAACCGCAGGACCAATATATCAACATATAAACGGGAAGGAAAGAAGCTGTTAGTGTGGTCAGAGAAGTAACCCCTAAAACAAGTCAAAGAAGTTTCATAATTTGCTGATTAAATGTGACAAGACTATCTATTTACTCCCTTCTCTACATCCCCCTCTATGAAAATATTTAGAGGCTATTGGAGGCCTGATGTTTGATCCATAACAGTTTCTATAACATGATGAATTTGAGTATCATTTGGTGTGGTCCTGCTATTCTTAACTTTCATTAGTGCACATTGTTCGATTTCATTGCTTTATCACTTGATGATGAAGATGGTAATAATAATAATGCGCATGTGGTTGCTTCCAACAGAAGCATTTATAGGGGTAGCTGTTCCCTGAGGCCATCTTCCCATTCAGACCTGGTCCTCTTCATTTTCCAGGAGGCAGAGGGGCTGGCACTACCTTTTTTTCTGCTCTTAACATTTATATAGAGAAGAGCTCAGTTAATGCCAAAATCAACCTTGGAGGAGAAAAGACTTTACCAAAGAGAAGGGCAAAGGCATGACTTTGTCATCTACCTGTGCCAAGCCTATTACATACGGTTCCTCGTCTGATGTTCCGATGAGCTGTGAGAGAATGCTGAGGCCTCTATGAGCAACCCCTCTTTGCTCCAGGACAGGCAATGAGGTGTCATAAGAGCCACACAGCCTCTGAGGAGAGACTTGGGGAGTGGTTATGACAATTAAAGAGATAATGCACATAGACCATGTTGCCTAGTGCCTGGAACACAGCACATGCTTAATTAATGGCAACTAAAATTATTACCAACTGTAGCCTTGAGCAAGTCATCTAATTCCCTGAGCTTTAGTTTCCCCAACTGCAAAATGGTGATGGTGATATCTACTGTGCAGGCTGCTACAGGTCTTCAGGAATACACATATGGTTCCTGGCATACAGTAGCTCCTCCTCCAGTGGGAGATATGGCTATTATTACATGCAAGGGAAAGGAATCTCAGAGAGCTTTACTTAGCAGTAGCCTCTGGAATGTTTTTACAAGAGCTTTTGCCTCAGAGGTGGGATAAAAGAGGTTGGAAGCAAGTACTATTTGGCTGATGTTTTCACAGACTCAGCATTGGCAGGGATGTCAGAAATTATCTGAAGTCAGGACCAAACCCTATGTGTGGTCAATTCACTTCTAAAACAGAGCACGGAAAAGTTTTTTCCTAGGTTTTAAAACTTTAATCTGGAAACATCTTGTCTGTTCCACAAATCTAGTTAGAAACTGTGAGGTGAAGAGTTTTCTAGCTCACGCTTTATGACTCTGATAAGTAGGGTAAAAATGCTTTGTGTAGAAAGGAAAGGAGAGTGGACGTTGAAGTGACAACCAGTCATTCTCTCACCCAAATATTTTGCAGCTCATCACTCTCCAGGAGTAGGCAGTGACCCTATTTCTAAAGCAGATGAAAGTGGCACTGACAGAGGTGATAGACCTAAGAAGCTTCTGTGAGCGGACCAGGCCATGACTCCCTTGCTTTGAGAATATAATGAACAGAGGTAAAGGTAGCGTCTGGAGAACACACCTAAGCCCTGGTGTGGTCTCCTCCACCCATCTGAGGAGCAAGTAGAACCAAGATTCCACCGGGATAGGCTGCACTCCCAGTAGATGCCAGGAGGGTGCGCCACAGCGAATCTTTTGTGGGCCTGGGTTGGCTATCTGAGGACCTTCTCAGAGACATTAGACACCCCTCACAAGAGGGGTGCCATCTTGACTTCTTTCCAAACTGAACCAACACACAGGGAGGGTGGCGCAAAGGGAGAAACCAGGGATTTAGGAGATTGTTGGAGAGAATTTTTTGGGTATGGCGATTCGGTTACTGCTCCTACTTCTAGTTCTGCTCCCTCTTCCCATACAAACACCTACCACTTTCACCTCTGTCCTTCTCTCCCCCTTTCTACTCCCTGGCCCTCAAAACTCTAGAAGAATTTGGCCTTTTGTGGGCATAAATATGAAATTTGTATTTTAAGGAGTAGGTGTTGTCACCTACTGTCTATGAGTATGCTCGGTAAACGGTACTGTGCACAGGGTCTGTGCACAGCTGTTAAGGATGTGCTGGTTACTGTTCTTTCTAAGATTCTCAACTAGATGATACTGATGTATTGTTTCCAAGTGGCAGTGCCTACTACATGCAATGGTGACGGTGAGATATGAGCTGACTTTGCTGCAAGACAACTCTTGTACAGTGAATAGCAACTCCCTTGGATATGTTGGTGGCTTCCTGAAAGAGAAATTTCTCCGAGGCAAACATCAAGTACTCAAGGCAGGTTTATAGCATCGAGTGCTCTCATAATGCAAACATTCTTGGAAACATTTGCAAAGGAGAGGCATTTGTATCTCTGTTTCACATTTAAGAGAAATTCATTAGATTGGGTATTTTCTTAAAAAGCCTGAGAAATTATAAGCTGGGGTATTTGTAAATAAAGTTCCAATATAAATAAATATAGCCAAGGGCTATTAAATTTATTGCAAGATAGAAAGTCCCGGAAGAGCTGATAGGATTTAAAGACAAGCATGTGTATAAATACATACGTACATATATATATATATATATATATATATATATATATATATATATATATATATATATATATATATATATATATATATATATATATATATATATATATATATATATATATATATATATATATATATATATATATATATATATATATATATATGTAAACGTACCCATATATGTATATATGTTTTCGACTACTTCGCAAAGAAATTTATTTTGGTCCAGATTCATGAAAATAGACAGTGGTGAAGTATAGTATGAAACATTTGTAATGTATATTAGCAAATCATTGCTTTTCACACACATACAGTCACTCGCTGGTACTCCATAAAGCACAGCACAGACTGGGTCCAGGATGAATGCATTTCTTGGGTTGTTAAATCAAAGATTCATTCTGTTGCTTGTTATTCCGTCTTCTCAATGCCAATTACCCTTTGCATTGTAATGTCTGCTTACACTACATCCCAGAAACGGCCACTTCCAACCCATAGGATATTAACTTGAATGGCCTTTTATGAGTATTTCTGCAGCTTGTGACACCAGTACTTACACCTTCGTTTTCTTGTATAAAGAGCTGCTCTTCCTTCAATTCTACTCTTACTCCTCTGCCTACATTTTCCTTTCTCCTTTGTTGCTTCTTATTTCTCATCTCTGTCAATAGCCATTTAACAAAGTTCTCCCCTTAGCTCTTTTCTCTGCTCACACACTTTGCCAGGGCCAGTGGAATTTTCCAGGACCTCTCCAATTCCCTCGATGGCCATGGTTCCTTATTACCAGCCTCTATGAGCCAGCAATGTGAAGAGGGGAATGAATGTTCAGAGCAGATGTGCTGACACGTGTAAAGCTCCTCAGATGGGCTGACATGTGCAAAGCTCCTGAGCAGCTGTGGTCAGCCATTTAGACTCTAGGCACAAAGTCTGCCTTGTACCAGGCATCTAAGGATGATGGCTAGTGCTTGGCATAACTTCTCTTCATGGGTTTTCATCAGCACTCCTATCTCAAGTGTTGTTCCTTGTCCATTGTACCTTACACATCTCTAGCACTTATTTCAGTGTACAGAGTTGAGGCTGCTTAAATTTCACTTGTTCAGAGAGAGTACTTTGTGATGGTACTTAGTTAAATTTTCTTACAGCACTGATCACAAGTTGTAATTATTATATGTATTTATTTGTTTGTTTTCTGCCCCTCAGCCTATTTATGTTTTGAAGCACAGCTTTTTTGAAACGAGCTGTGCTGGTAGGGATAGTAATTCTTCTTGGGCAAATACCTTCAGAAGTAAAAGTATGATCTTTGCACAAATTTCATCTGGTAAAAAGGTGAGTAGGAGGCAGACCTGCTTGGTCTTTTGCTAAGTATGAACCGAGGGGCTTCAGAATCTGAACCAGGGGCTGCTTGTTCACTTTAAAGACACGCCTAGCCTTGTTAAATTGGAGACCTGGCCAATAATCACAGCAGCTGTGATAATAGCAAGAACAAACATTACTGGGCATTAACTATGCACACCAGTTATACTGAGCACTTTACGTACATGATCTAACCATCACAAGATGGTTATGATGAAAAGGATAATGTTATTTCCATTTACTGATGATGAATCCAAGATCTGGACAGGTTATCAGGACTACCCAATCTTTTTCATCTGACATAACAGACTTAGATAATACTATTTGTATGGATATGAAAAGGATGTCATGTGTAAAGGAGCAAGGATGCTCACAGGTAGAGGGACTAGCCTGGGGCCTTGGCCACTTCCCAGCTGCCCTGAAGGCTGAGGAATCAGCATATTGGCACACCTGTAATTTTTTGGAAGCTCTATGTTAGGTACATTTTGTAAGTCATGCAAGTAGTAAATGGTAGAGCAAGGCTTGATGTGAGGGAGATCAGCTACCAGGACTCATTGCTACATAGGGTTGGGAAGTGCGCGCGTGCGTGTGTGTGTGTGTGTGGTGGCCATGGGGAGTTGAGACATTGGATATTTCTTTATACATTTTCCCCCTCTTTGTGTTCTTTTTCTACCCTAACTCATACAGGCAATGTAATTGAAACTCTTCATTTTACAGAGGGAAAATTGAGGTCAAGAAATGTGAATGACTTGTCCAAGGGTCCCAAGCTGCTGAAGGACGAAGCTGGAACTAGACCTCAGGTGTTCTGACCTCTGACCCAGACCCTACTGTCTCTTGCAGCAAAAGGTTTCACGTGTGCCTGTCTTGTTTCTTGACATTGATGCCAAGCTCTTTGTCTTGGAGTTCTTTCCTGCCTTCCGCAGCACCTCTGCCATGCTGAGCCCAGGGTAGGTGGCCAGTTCCTCCCACAGCCATGCTAGGCACTCTTGGGATGTACTGTTTACTCTAACAGGTGCTGTAGAAAATGTGACAGAAGCCCAGGTTCTCCTGGGTTTGCTGGAGAAAACTCATTTTTGCAATTAGCAATCTGAGAAACTTGAAAATTTCTATAAAAATATGTTCGCCTTCTCTGAACTGGTAACTGACATCCTTCCTACAGGGCTGTCAATCAGCCCTGTATAGTAGAACTACACGCACTTCACAACACTCTTCTCACTGCTGACAGGTGACAGAAAGGTGCTGAGCTTAGAAGTCATTTTTGTGACCCGGGTTACAGAAGTTTTGAGCTAGAAAAGTGCTCTCCTAATTAGTACAACAGAGTGAACGGCAGGCAGGCTCTTTTGAAACCCCAATAAGAGCAAGGGTTTCCTTGATTCATTTGATTCTTTTTAGCGAGTTTTTAAATTTGGGTGTGTGTGTGTCTGCATGAAGCAGTTTGGGAATAATAGTCTCTGGAATTAAGCAGAATTCAAGTTAGACTCAGCCTTTGCCACTGACCACCTTGTAGTCCTGGGCAAGTCACCTAACCTCTGTGAGCCCTGGTTTTGTTGTCTGCAAAATGAGTGTAATAATGGTGCTTATTTTGTAGGATTTGTTGGAAGGATTATACCATTGGTTTTCAGCTAGTGCCAGGCACTAAATCCTGAATGATTTAGCTATTATGATTCACCACAAAATGGGAACACTAATATCTACCAAGCAGGGAGTTAGAAAGGATTAAATGAGTTGATGTATGAACAGTGCCTAGGGCAAAGTTTTTGTCTAATAATCATAAAAACAATAGTAATAATAACAATGTCTAACATTTAGGGAGTGTTTACTAAATGTTAGCAGATAAGGATTAGGTTTGATTACGTACAATAGAAAACTAAATATGAGAGATAACTTCACTTGTCTTTAATGTAAAAGAAATCTGAAGGGAGGCTGCTATTGTGCTCCCATAGTCACAGGCATGGAGGCTTTATAAACATCAGGATAGCTGCTATCATTATTAAAATTTCAACATGTAGCTGTATATTTGGACACTATTTTGGAGAGCTCTTCTTCAGAGGCTTGAAGACTGGTGTGCACTTCCTCCCCACCCTCTCAGTGTTTCTGCCTTTCCCACTCCTCAGTACAGTGGTTCTAAGCAGTTCTTGAATATATTTGGGGGAATAAATAAATGCAAATTTGTGGAACGAAGGAGTGATCTAGATTATTGAGAATAGTTTGCGAAAGGACCGATCCCCCTGGTGTTCACCTCTTAAGTCTGGCTTCAGTTTGGGGAGGGGAAATTGGTTGGTTGAAAACAAAACAAATAAACTCACTAGACTAACTAGATAGACTCTAAATCTTTAGAAATCTGCCTCAGTCACGAAAATCCGACATGAGATGAATACAGGAATGGGGAGACTCTGCTTAAGCTTTGCGAACGTCCGCAGAACCAGCCCAGGGAATAGGTTGGGAGCCTCGCCTGGGGGAAAAGCATCTGTTTGACAGAGCTCTGCTTCCCTTACCACTTCTCCAGGGATTCAGTTATCTGATGATGAATCAGAAGATGCTAAAGAACAAATGAGGATGGTAGGAAATATGAATTACAAACACTAGTGCTAAACCATAAATTAAGAGTGCCAAGAAGAATGCTGCTCAGTGCAATGGTTCTTTATTGTCTTTTAGATCTTTTTCATTGATTGAATTTATTATTCCTCATCTAGTGAGAAATACTGACTTCGAAGATCTCAGAGGAGGCTTGCTGGAATAGAAGACCATCAGTTTTGGAGTTCACCAGTGTTAGATTTTAGTTCTGGCTCTGCCACTAAATCTCTGCCTGCTTCTCAGGAAGTTACTTTTAACTTCTGACTGTCTGGCTCCTCATCTGAGGGCAGAACTAAAGTCACCCCTCCCTCCATTGGGTTGGTGAGGGTGGAAAGGAGGTACTACCTGACAGCACCATATGCAGTGTCCTGCACACAGGCTTAGTTTACTCCTCCTCTTGGTATTCTGTGGAATCCTCTATACTAGTGTTTCCTGTTTCTACTTTCACTGTCTGTCACCAGAATGGTGTTGTAAATCCATCATTCTAATGACATTATTTCAAAAACATTCTCTTTCATTATGAACTAGATAAAGCACTTATCTTTTCCCCTCAGCCTCCCTCATCCTTTTGTGCCCAAATTCTCTCCACCCTAAGCTTCTTTTTGATGTCCACAGTCAGGGCCTGGGACCTCGCAATCTCTTGCCTGTTCTATACACTATGCACATAACCAGCTTCTCCAGCCGTCTTCTCTCCCCACTGTTACTAAAATACAGATCTGGTCATGGCACTGAACTTCTCAGTGTCTACAGAATAGTATCTCACCTTCTTGTCTTAGCCTCCAAATCTCTTCTCTAAGAACCTGTTTCATTTAGTAAAATATCTTGATGGACCATTTTGTTTGGAAGATGATAGACTTTGGAGAATGGCCAGGATGAATTTGGAGGGAGATAGCCATACACGAACTTCTCTGGATAAGATATGGACAAAAGAGTCTTTGAGCTTGACAATGAATAGGCTGGGGAGCTTGACAATGAACAGTCTAGGGAGTTTGAAGGAGGACGGCTGCCCATCAGTGGGGCTGGAGGCTAGAACCAAGAAGAAGAGAGGGTTGGTGGTCATTCTCTAAGAGCAGGGAGAATTAGAATGTCCTATATTTAATTGTAAGCTTGCTGTCTGTTGGAATGGACTGCACTGTATTTTCCATCTCTGGCCCAGACTTTCCATAAAGTCCACTGCACATACAAACTTGCCTTCCTGATATTTTGAGGAGAAAGGATGTGGGTGTCATCTAGCTGGATGCTGAGATGAATAAAGGGACATCTGGAAGTGAAATGTAGGCTGGAGACAGAGACTCTGTAGAAATAGACATTTAGAATTGGAAGAGCTGGGAGAAAGGGAAGCCTCACAACTCCCTAGGCTTATTGAAGAAGCTCTAGATTTTCTATTTGTGCATTACTGGGAATCAAAACTAATTTTACTTAAATATTTCAGATTGACCTCAGCAAACTGGAGGGCTTAAGGGTTGTGCATCCATTGTAGATCTGGCAGCGACAGCCAGTTTCTCTTTTCTTTCCCATCAACAGAATCCCTGTAATACCGAGACTGGCAATATAACCAGTCAGAAGACTGCATTTATCAGCCTTGATTGTTGTGGCTGAGTATCCAGGTTTTAGCCAATGTTAGTAGAAGTCGTAGGAACAAACTTATGAGTAAGCTTTTTATAAGGTGACAAAGATGTGGAAAATGACCTGCCTCAACTTTCTGTTCTTTTTCCTACCCTCTGGAACTGAGACATATTGGCTGGAGCTCCAGCAGCCATTTTGGATCTTGAAGTCACCTTGAAAGCGGAAGCCAAGCATCTGGATGGTAGGGCAGAAAGATCAAATAGCCTTAGTCCCTGTGACTATGGGAGCACAATAGCAGCCTCCCTTCAGATTTCTTTTACATTAAAGACAAGTGAAGTTATCTCTCATATTTAGTTTTCTATTGTACGTAATCAAACCTAATCCTTATCTGCTAATACAGTAGCAGAATAAGAAAGTAATTATGGAGTGGGCTCTGGAGTCACTCTATTCCTTGCTTTCACTCTATTCCTTGCTCTGTCACCCCTTAAGTGGTAGTCTTAAGTGAGTTGCCAAACTTTTCAGAAGCCTTTGCTTTCTCATCTTTAATACAAGGATGATAATACCACTTAGCACATAGGGCTTTTGTGAGGTTTAAGTAAAACAATATTCTAAGCACTTAGAACTCTTTTGCTACATAGTAAGTGCTCAATAAATGGTAACTGCTTCTGCTACTATTACTATTATTATTACTATTATCCATAGTTACTTGCCAGGTTGGGTGTTCATAAAGGACTCATTAATAAGTGATGAGTTCTTTAGGATAGAGATAATTTCTTATTTATTTTTGGTACTGTCCTAGGACTGGTATATGGTGGGTACCCACCACATCTTCATTGGGCTATATATTATTATATTTTTGCCAACTATTTATTATGAGTAGGTGATAAAAATTAATGGCACTGTGAACCAGGCAGGGGACCGATGTTGTGTATACATACTGTCATCTAATCCTTACCAAAACCATTTGGGGTATGGGCTTAGAGGGTTATTATAGAAAGTGCATAAACTTAAGAGTCATTTGGACCTATATTCTCTCCAAGGTTCAATTTTAATAATATTAAAAGAGAACTGGAAATAAACTTAGAAAAAAAGTTAAACTGGCAGTCCTTCATACAAACTCAAGTTCATAAGAGCCTCCTGGGGAAGGTTGCTTTTAACCCTCAGATATCACTGGCATGAGAACTTTGCTTTGTATTTTATCCCAGCCAAGTGAATTAGAGAATTTCTGTAAACCATCTTGCCTCTATCCCTCAGTCTCTCAAGGCTATAGGTAGGAACCAGGAAGAAAAACAATTTTCCCTACTTAGTTTACTTCATCTGATATATACAAAAGGGCTTTTTTAGGTTTGGTAATGGACTTGGAGTTATTAAAGTGTAGATAAGACATTTTGGACAAAGGGTAAAGGTTATAGCTCAAGCTCCTGCATCTGAAGTTTCCTTCCACTGTGATAGGGCTGTGGGCAGTTCTGGTGTAGTTGCAGGACTGGCAGGAGGAACTTAGAAAGTTATTATAACTTTGGGTCTTGTCAAATGGTAGAGAAAGTAGTTCTCTCTTCTCATCAGATGTGTTTTATGTTATAAGCTGGTTTACATGGCATAGAGGATGATGCCACAAGGCTAAAAAAATCCCATAAAAACCTTTTGGCCAGATAGTTTCTATCCTAACATATGTTTCCTCTTCTTGTAGGTCATGGCTGCAGAGAAGGTGGGTTTTGTTTCCTATAACAGAGTAGCTCTTTAACTCTGGCTACACATTTGAATCCTCTGGAGATCTTTAAAAAATACCAACTCCTGGGTTCTACTCCAGTCCAATTGAATTAGAATATCTGGGTGGAGCCTGGGCATCAGTATTTTTAAAAAGGAATAAAAAGAAATTGGAAGACCATTCAAAGATGAGCCATAAATGGAGAGAAAATGTTTGTGAAAACATCTATCTAATAAAGGTCTTGTATCCAGAATATATAAAGAACTCTTAAAAGTCAACAATAAAAAAATGAAGACCCAAATAAAAAATAGGCAAAACATTTGAACAGACACTTCATCAGGGAAGACAGATGAATGGAAAATAAACACATTAAAAAGATGTTCAAAATATTAGTAATTAAAAAAATGAAAATTAAAACCACATTGAAATGTCACTGCAATATAACTTTTAAAATGGCAAACAAACAAAACAATTACAAAAAAACAACACATGACAATTTTGAGTGCTGGCAAGGTATAGAGCAACTGGAAGTCTCACGTATAGAGGGTGAGAATGAAAAATAACACAGCTACTTTGGAAAAATGTCTGTCAGTGTACTATAAACTTTGCCACAAAGACCAAAAATGCCACTTCTAGGTATATATTCAAGACAACCTGTGTTCACATAAAAACTTGTACACAAATATTTATTAATGGCTTTGCTTTATTCATAATGACTCCAGATTGGAAATCACCCAGTTGTCATTCAACTAGTAAATGGATAAGCAAGCTGTGGTATATCCATACAAGGGGATTCTATTCAGAAATAAAATGGCATAACCCACTGATATGAACAATATGGATTTATGTTGCATCATACTAAGTGAAAGAAACCAAACTCAGAAGGTTACATACTGTATAATTCCATTTATATGACAAGTGGTTGCCAGGGGTTGAGGGAAGGAGGAGAGAAAAATTACAAAGATGTAACATGAAAGAATTATTTGGAAAGCGATGGGATTATCTGTATCTTGATTGTGGTAGGGGTTTCTCAATTGTGTGTGTTAGTCAAAGTCATAGATTTGTATATTTAAAAGAGTAAATTTTGTTGTATGTAATTATAATTCAATAAAGCTAACCCCGTCTTCCGAAATTCATTATTTAGAAAAAAAGTTGCCCACGTGATTTAAATTCATAATCAAGGTAGGAAGACATTGTTGGCATAACAAATTTGAATCCAGTTTCTGCCATTTAAATTTCAATTTCTTCACATGGAAAACTGCAGACAATAAAACCTACTTTGAAGAGATATTATGAGTTTTAAATATTATAATATATGGCAAATTCCTAAATGTGGGATTTAGCACAAAATGCTAATAACCACTTATTTAGTGCTATACATCAGGCATTGTACTAGGCACTTTATAGACATCTCATTTAGTCTTCACAACTCTATTAAGTATTACCATGACCATTTTCAAAGTGGAGAAGGTGAGGCTCAGAGAAGTTATGGAACTTGCTAAGATTTCACAGGTCAGTGACTGAGCCAGTTTTCAAATCTAAAATTAACATTACTCATTACTGTACCGCTTCTGAAATCTTAATTTCTTTGACTTTATTTATACTCCTCTAGCACACTTTTTCAATATTTTAATTTCCTGGACTGATTGAGAGCACCTATCTCCATTGACCTTACTACTTCTCATGAATCTCTACTACTCTCATGTTCTCATTTCCAACCTAGACTGTGTGGTCCTGCACCGTTTCCTTGGAAAATACTCCTAACCTCATTGCTTTTTTCTCTCTGCCTCGAAAAAGCTAAACCTTGTTAATCTCAACTTTTTATTTACTCCACTCTTGCAACCAAGCAGCCATTATTCATGAAGATAAGTGCAGACCCTGGAGACTGGACTCATCTTCAAATTTAACCACGAATCTTAAATGGGCAGTTGATTTAGTACACTCTGCTAGGCATCTATCGGCAAAGGTGTTAGCTGTGTTTATCCTATTATTCTGGCAATATAAAGGTGAACATCTGACTTAAGAAACACCAATCAGAGTCTTTCACTGATGTGTGATATGTGGATACTGGAAGAGACACACACACAAATACACTCAGAGAATGAATAGAAAGAAGAACCTGGTGTGGAGAAAGAAGATACATTTGGAATATGTGAATGAAGTTGTGTTTGGAACATCCAGATGGAGATGTTTGGTAGGCAGTGTGAAGCTTGGAGGACATGTATATATATGGCTGAGGTATGAATCGATATAAGCATGGGGTTAACAATGGCATTTGAAACCATGAGAGAGAATATAATTACCTAAGGTTAGTTTCATTAGGTAGTAGGGGAAGATGCCAAAAAGTAGCTGGTTGAAGAATGAAACAGGTTAAGAGCCATCAGTGAGAATTCTTGAGGAGTTTAGATGAGGAGAGGAGAAAGATTGGAAGTTGATAGAAGAGAATGTGGCTTATGAAGAATTATATTTTAGAATAGGAGAGACTTGGCTAGGGGAATAAGACTGTCGAGGAAAGGCTGAAGATACAATTGGAAAGGGCGACTGTTGAGAGTAGAGGAGGATAGAGTTAAGGGAACAAAGAACTGAAAGTGAGGACATTTTACCTTCTGGAATGAGAGGAAAGGTGGCAAGTGTGGGTGATGATTAGATATGGATTTGGTGGTAGAATGTGTAGGAGCTCATGGCAGTTATCTTTAAGGAATAAAAGCTGTTTGCTCTAAGTGAGGAACTATGCATTGAACAGGGCTTGAAGAGAGAAGTGAAAGTGTAGAAAACTCAATGAGAAGATTTGACAAAGGGCAAATGAAAGAACTCATGGGCCCAGCAGAGGGAGGCTGGCGGTCATAACTCTGTGGGGTTGAGTGACCTTTCCCAAGTGCTCTTGTTTACCCAGGTGTAGACCTGAGAAGGCAGATATTCTGGGATGGATTTAACTGGGCAGTTTCAGAGGCTATATGTTGGACAGGGAGTCAAGGGAGTGGGGGGGAATTTTTGATAAGGTTTAGGATCAAGTATAGTAAGGGAATGAGCTATTGTCAGAGAGTGGGGTTTTAGTTAAAGGTTCTTGAGACAAAGCCATTATAGGTGATGACAACAGCAGGGTGTGACAATGAGCATGGTGACTGATGTGGCACCAGTAGAGGTGAGGGCCATGGGCATAACAATATCCAGTTACAGCTAGGCTACCTGAATGTTTAAATTGCCTGGAATTATGACAAAAGCTGGATTGGAGAGAAAGACTGTGAGAGGAGTGACTGAGGAAGTGAAGACATCAGAGTACATATGCATTGTGAGTCAGGGGGCATGGGCCTCAGGAAGCTGATTGTCACTGACAGGCATTGTGCTTTGCATATATTTTCACCCTTACTCTCTATAATAGCACCATTAATTAAGCACTATTATTATCCCCATTTTGCAGGCAAGGAAAACAAAACTGAGAACTTTGAGAGGTTTAGTAGCTTCCTGCAGGCCACACTACAGTGAGACAGGGTGGAGCTTTGATGTGGTGGTGGAAGGACAGGGCTCTGGAAGGGCTATGGGGAGGCAGACCCTCCTGACCTCGTGAGTGGCCAGGAGGCTGAGAATGACATCCTTCCCAGATTGGGTGGCAAGGCAACAGTGTTTTTAAATTTGATCCAAGTTTTAGTTAAGGCCAGAAGGAGAAAAAGGCCATGTATTAAAAAGTCTGAGGGTTGAAGAAAGTTGGATTATTGTGACATGGACAGGTTGTCAAGGAAGAGGCAATATGGAGATGATGATATAGGAATGGAAAGAAGACTGTGGAGGGGACTTTCCCTAGTTTAGTGACATTGAGTAAGAGGTCTGGTTGAAGAAACTGGCTATAAGTATGCTAACTTTGGCATAAGCTATTTTGGTCTTGACCTTGGCTGGGGCTCTAGGAGGATTCTGGCTGGCCTCAGCAAGGAGATGACTCCATCATAAAACATAGAGAAGTGTTATGGACGTAGCCATGCATGGAGGGGAAGGTCCCTGATTGGGGAAAGAACAGTCTTTTCTTTTGGTGCCTGGTGCAGTGGTGAAGTCATCAGTTACTGGGCAGTACAGTGGATTTCAGTGGCATAAACAACCATCTCTCTGAAAACAAACCAACTCTGGATTATAGCATTTGCCAATTTCTGTGGTATAAATACTCCCATCACAACCACTTTCAAGTTAACAACACGACCTCACTGAATACAAAGTTGAGAAGAAGGGTGCACAATTGGGGCTTTTGGCAGCTGATGGGAACAGGCTCCCATTCAACGCTGGCTGGTCCAAGCTCAGGTCCATCTGAGCAGCAGAAAAGCCTAGGTTATATAGTACTCATTGGCACTGTGACAGGGGGCAGCCTTCCAGAATGAGACTGGGTCCTCTTCTGGTTTCTAAATGTACTGTAATATCATGAAGGGTAACATTTGGTGATTTGTCCTCAGGAATCATTGTGGTTTGGCAATGGGACATGACAGAATGGATCTGGGGGAGACTGAGCAATCTGCGTTAACTGAGGAGGACTCTTAGCCATAGGCTCTGTGACCCCTGTAGGGACTCCCCAGTTACATGTCTGCCTTTTGTTCTATCATTACTGGGCGATTCTATGTGATAACAGTTTTAGATCTACAAATTTGTGGTAAAAATCTGTCACCTCCCAAATAATTTATTTGCCAAATAAGTTTGAAAATAATTGCAATCAGATTAATAGAATTTCAAGTATCCATGAAATTCATGCAGATGAATAATTTATTTTTATCTATAAGGAAAAAATATTGTCTGTTCTGCTGCAACTTTAATTATTAGGACATTCATGCATAATAGAGAATGGTTTCAGAAAAAAGGAGATGGTAAAACCAACAAGGAAATAAGCCATGACAGGAGATAAATATTTTTCTCATCAAATTGCAAAAATGTCAAATGTAAACCAATGTACTTTCTGGTCACACATTCCTAGTCTGTGCGTCCCACATGAGTGAAGAGTATTTAGTCTCGATATACAATATTAGTGCAGAACTTTTCTTGTGATGGCATGTATTACTACACAGACCTTCCCATATAAGTTAGTATTCTTACTTCTTATGAAACATTTAAAAAAACCATGACATTCTCCCACTCATGAATTGAACCACATGATTTGCCTGATGCTTTTGCATTATAACCACCAAAAAAACAGAAAGTTTTCTTTTTCCTTCTTTTTCAAATTGTTCTTTAACCTATCTTTGGCATTCTGGGAACGTACCATAGATCACAATTAAAGAGGATGGAAAGGCAAAGGAAATAGGAAAGTTGTTTCACAGATGATAAATGTTTAAGTCCTGGTACTTAAGATTTTTTTAAAGGATTTTTTTCCTGAAGAAAAGAGAAGGTGCTAGTTTAGCTACCTCTGTAGAATATCAGTCTGTTGAAGTGATGTGGCAGATGGTGCTATGTGAGTCTCACAGTGGCTTTACATTTCTCATCTTGGTTTCCTCCTTTTGAGAGTCAGTGCCAATTTGAGGCTCATCAAATACCAATCATATTAGATTTACTGACTTCTCATTTTGCTACTCTGCCTAGTCTTTATTCATTATTTATATCCTGGCTATATTCCTCCCTCTCACCACAAGATTGACTTATCTTCCAATGAAAGGGAGAATTATAATAAAAATAGAGCAATTAAGACATGATGGGGAATGAGAAGTTGGGAGATGGCTGAGCACCAGAACAATTATTTGTATCAAAAAACCAGCGAAAAAGGAATCTACTACAGTTGAGCCAAAACGTAACCCTGAACTCCCTGGAAGTCCAAGCACAAAGGAAGCAGGAAGAACCGTCTTCTGCCACTTCATACATCTCACCACTAAATACTCTAGAATTGTGGGATGAACAGCCCGGCAAGCATGCTTTCCACAGGCCTTCTGCTGCTCCGAGAAACTTACCTGATAATATGGATGCAACAGCTGCAATGATGAAGGACACAATCACACCAGGTCCTGCCATTTCCTTGGCCACCAAGCCAGATACCACGTACATCCCAGTGCCCACGCAGCTGCCAACACCAAGGGAGATGAGGTCCACAGTGGTGAGCACCTGGGCCAACTTGGTGCCGTGTGCCGTGGTAGCCCCTGTTCCCTCCAGCATGGACTCTACCGGTTTGGTACGCAGGATTCTGGAGTGCATAGCATACCAGGCGGCTCCCCACTGCACCCGCCGGGGGTCCAGGGAGGTGAGGAAGCCACTCATCCTGAGTGGTAGAGGTTACAGTGAAGGTCAACTGATGGAAGAGGGCTATGGAAGCCTTAGTGGATGCTTCTGGAACTCATCTAGTGCACGGGGGTCTCCCTTTTAGGAAAGGTCCAAAGGGACCTTTGGTCCAAAGGTCCAAAGCAGCCTTCTCCTGGGCATGAATGTCTGTAGGAAAAACACAAGAAAAAAGAAGATGAGACCAAGTGGGAAACAAACCATGATGTGGGGATAGGATTGGAGGTCCGTGCACTACACTGGGAGAACCAGTCTATCCTGTGTACTCATGCGTGTACACAGGTGTCCTCTCCAGCACTAAATGACCATCTGTAGTTTGCATTGTGTTGCATAATTGTTCTGAAGAGAATGGTCTGAATCAGGACACTGCTACCTACTTCTCTGGGACCTTGTGTAAGTCACTTCACTTCTCTGTACTTCAGTTTCAACTGTATCATGGGGCTAATAAAGTCTGACTAGTAAAGATTAGAGTATATCTGAACCAAGCTTAAGACAATGTGTGGCACATAGAACATGCTAATCTGTCCAAACTCTAAGTATTTTTCACCTGGCTTGGCCAAGACTTTGTGATCCATGGGCATATTCTTTGGGGACAAATTGGCCTCATGTTTTGCACAAGGATGTAAAATTTGATCTATGACTCTCAAGAAGGACAGTGCTTTGGAAGTTTTTGAAGCCTTGCTCTCAAATAAAATGAAAATGTTTTGAGCATTTTTGGGGGTGGGGATGTCTCAAAGATTGAGGAGGAAGGGAGTGTCCCTGATATTTGGAGGGTGGGCTCCGGAGATGCTGTATGTGTAGAAATGTTTCTCATCAGACATTTTTTGTAGATGAAAATTCTGGTTGTAACAATCTGAACCTAAATTCTAACTCTGTTTATCATATAAACACATGTGATTTTTTTTAGGGAGGGTTTTAATTTATAAGTACATTGAAACTTCCAGATATGCCGCTGTAGAATAACTTGAAGGAAGAATGCAAATTCCTTAGTTTGGAACTCAAGAGGAGTTCTTCACACTTTCAGAAAACCAAGGCCCCCATGGCAATGCTACCGCGCTGCTGCATCTCCCACGCAGCTCGCTGTAGCAGCCTGCTGTTTGGAACTGGCCCATGTGCAGTGTTTCTCACTGACATGTGTCTGACAACTTCATTTGGACTTACTAACATATGCTATGTACAGGTAGATTACCCATGAATTTTGCTTCAGACATTAAAGAGGGGTGTAACAAAAACACTTATTATAAAAAAAAGAGGTGTTGGGTCTGATAAAGTTGAGAACTATTGTATTAGATGATTTCAAAAGTTTTGCTCAGTTAGAAAAATGCAAAGACTATATAAAGCGATTTTCTTTGGAAGCCAGAAGCTTTATAAAATTCTATAAAGAAAATTTTGAGGTATGGCTAAATGTGCTGCTAAGCCTAGGACATTTGCATTTATAGTAAGTACCAGTTCAAATAATCTACTAATATTATTAATTAATACCACTTAGCACCTAATATAACACTTGTATGCTTCTAAAGCTTTTGCAAACACTAACTAATTAAAAGAATCATGTGAAATGTGGCAGTTTGGTTCACAGGGGTTGGGTGATGGCCCAGCTGGTTAAATTTCCTCCTGGATTTGACAATGATGCTTCCTGCTGTATTTTAGCTGTATTTTAACTCTTGATAACACCTGAAATATCAGTATAGTAGGATAGTGTCATTATATATGCCAAAGTCATTCAAAACCTAGAGTGTTAGTACTTTTTTTTTTTAAGATTTTCAAATTTGTGAGAAAATGTGTCACATGTATATCAGAAAGGCTGCAAGAACAACTGCTTTGCTTGAGCTCTTGTGGGGAAATTAATTTATACATCTATTTAATTTCAACTCAGCCAGCATGTATGGAGCATCGATGATATGCCATGCATGGTATTAGATGTGGTACGTTCTCTCATGGAGAGCCAAGTCTAGAATGGGAGATGATGGACAAACAAGTCACAATGCAAAGGAGGAGGTTTGTTTATTTCTGGAAAGCTTTTTTTCCCTCGTACAAAAGCATAGCATGGCTATTGCAGAAAAATTAGGCAATATAAACAATGACATTCAGTGAGGAGAGACAAGAAAATACAATACACAGGTAGACAAATAGAACCAGATGGTTCAAGAGAGGGATAGGACTTTGTTATAGGTTGAATCGTGTCCCCCTACAGTTATGTGTTGAGGCTCCACTCCCCAGTGCCTGAGAAGGTGACTTTATTTAGAAATAGAGATGTTGCAGATGTAATTACTTATGATGAGGTCATACTGAAATAGGCTGGGCACCTAATCTAATGTGACTGGTGTCCTTATATAAAGAGATTTGGCAAAACAGGAATAAACTCATAGATATAAAGAACAAACTGATGGTTGCACAAGGGCAGGGGTTGGGTGATGGGTTAAAAAGAGGAAGAATTAAGATGTACAACTTACCAGTTATAAAAAAAGTCATGGAAATGTTAAGTACAGTGTAGGAAAAATAGTTGATAATATTATAATAACTATGTATGGTGTCAGATAGGTACTAGAATTATCAGGGTGATCACTTTATAAGTTATATAAATGTCTAATCACTATGTCATACACCTGAAAATAGTATAATATTGTATAGCAACTGTAATTGAAAAATAAAAAACTATTTTAAAAAATCTAGACACAGAGCCACATACACACAAAGAACAAGATGTGAAGATGAAGGTGAAGGTCAGAGTGATGCATCTACAAGCCAAGAAACACCAGGGGTTGCTGGAAAACCACCAGAAGCTAGGGGAGAGCCATGGACCAGATCCTTCCTCATAGCCCCCTGAAGGAATCAACCCTGATGACACCTTGATCTCAGATTTCCAGCCTCCAGACCGTGAGAAAATAAAATTCTGTTATTTAAGTCACCCAGTTCAAGGCCCTTTGTTATTGTAGTCGTAGCAAATGAATACAGGCTAGAACGAAAATCAAATAGAATAATGAAGGAGTGAGAGGATCTCTGTGGTCATGGCATTGGCTCCTGAGTGACGACAAGGAGCAGTTGTGGCAGGAGTCAGGGAAGAGTTTTCCTGTAGAGCAGGTTCAGAGGAGAGAACAGAGGGAGCCTGTTCTGGGAACTATGTGAGACAAGGATGGGGTGAGGAGGAGGATCTGAGTGCTGTGTTAAAGCTGGACATGTGTCGATTAATTTAATTCTTACAACAAATCTACCTTTAAAGATGAGGCAATGGAGGTCCAGTACCTTCTCAGAAGTCGTGGAGCCCATTAAGGCAGAGCCAGCACTTGGCCCTGGGGTGTCTGCTTGTAGAGCTCATGTCCCTACTTCTACTCCTGGCTCTCCTGCCTCAGGTGTGCAAGGTCAGACTGCTGGGGTCTCTCAAGCCAAGATGAGGGCCTTGAGTTTACTCTTAAGAGTAGTTTAAAGCTATTGGAGGGTTTTATTCAGATGAGCAATGCATTATGATTTATATTTTTAAAAGCTCATTGTAGTGCTGTGCAGTTAACTGGGGAATCGTGCCCAATGATAGGTTGGTCCCAGGATGGATGTAAAAAGGTGAGTGAGTGCACCTGTTACCAAGGGAGGCAAGAGCTCTGCACCTTGGCTGCATAGTGGAATTACCCAGGGATCTTTCAGAAACACCGATGCCTGGCCTCCACCCCAGAAATCCCAATTTAATTGGTCTGAGGTGTGGCCTAGATTTAGGATTTGTTAAAAGTCCTCAGGTGAGTCTAGCAAGGCAGGGTTGGGGCCCACTGCCCTACACCACTGGTAATGACTGAAGTGCTGGGTATGGAAAACTAGCTATTACCTGTGTTTAATTTTACATGTCAACCTCACTGGGCTAAGGGATGCCAGACAGTTGGTGAAACATTATTTCTGGGTATGTGTGTGAGTATTTCTCTGGTAAACTGAGTAAAGAGTATGGGTGGGCATTACCTGATCCACTGAGAGCTTGAATAGAACAAAAACATGGAGGAAGGGTGAATTCACTGATTCTGTTTGAGCTGAGACATGCATCTCCCATCTTTGGACATTGGTGTTCCTGGTTCCTGAGCTTTTGGAGTCAGACTGGAACATATACCATCGGTCCCTCCTGATTCTCAGACCTTTGCATTTGGACTGGTTTTCCTGCTTCTCCAGCACGCAGATAGCTAATTGTGAGACTTCTTGGCTTCCATAACATATGGGCCAATTTCTATAATAAACCCACTCATATATATCTGTATATATCCTATTGATTCTGTTTCTCTGGAGAACCCTGGCTAATACATTATCATTTTCCCCAGGGGGCCACAAGTCTGGCAAGTCCTTCCTGTTTATCTTCCTAGGCAGGTAGCAGGGCCTCTCAGCAGCTGTCTTCCTCTGGCAGCAACTGTGGATGCTGGGCTGTCTGGAGACACCCTCTGGGATATTTGTCTGATGAGCCCTTTCGTTAGAAACTGTCACAAGGACATTGAGAAGTGAACAAGGCTTGTTAGAGAGGTGATGGCTTCTATTTAATAGACAACTAGAAACTGTGATGAAAACAGAGAGAATCAACAAAAACAAAAGTTGAGGGTGGTGAGAATTTCTTCCTGGTCATATTCTCTCCGTGTAATTCTTCTGAGTGCTTGCTTTATTGATGCAAGCGGGGCTTAGGGCATTTCCTGTCTTGGTTGGAAATTTACTGGGAAGAACAAATGTACAAAAGAAAACATGCTTCCAAGTGACTATTGACAATATCCATATTCATTACCCCCAGATTATGTTAATCAAAGACAGTTTTGGAAGCTCATAGTTGTTGTCTTTCCAAGATGAGCAATAAATGTGTGTTGTGCTTTCTCTAGCACTTTAATTCAAGTTTCTCAAAATACTTTACAGCTTTAACTAAAGAAGGCTTACAAGGCCTCTGGGAGAAGAGAGTCATCATTGTGGTGTTTGCTGGGGTGCTTTAGGGTTCAGTGGGCTCCAAGTATAATAACGGTAAAAGCAGGTTTGGGTAAGGATGAAAATGATTATGGCTTAGAAGTTCAGAGAAGAGGTAGGATTATCAAATTAGATTGGAGCCTGCCTTTGGAAGAGAGGAGAGGAAGGAAATGAAGGATAACAAAACAGTAAACAGCCAAAAATCACTCCTGCCTGATTTTGCAAACACACTAAGGGATTACAGAAATCCCTTTATGACATTCCCTATGAGTAATTGTCTAGCCTTTGCTGGAACATCTGGAGTAGCAGGGAACATTGATTGACAGAAGCAGCCCTTTCACATGATTGGACAGTTATGATTGCTAAAAAATGCTTTAAATCAATGTCCTCTGGCAAATGAAGGTTACAGTTGGAGTGAGAGGTACCTGGTTTGATGAGCCCCACTGGTAACTATGGGGTTCGAAGGAGGCTTCTGAGGCCCCTTCTCACTCCTGTATGCTGGGCTCCTGCACTAACCATTCTCCTCACCGGCCTTACTGTTTTTCCTCCTTTGGGCTGAGCTCCTGGCTTCTGGTTAAACATATAACTAACTCTTCGGCCAGTTTTCCTGGGTTCAAATTCTGGCTCTGCCCTTATTAGCTAAGTGACCTTGGACAAAGCCTCCATATGCTTCAGTTTTGCCATGTATAAAATGAGAAAATAAGAGTTCCTAGCTCACAGGGCTGTGGTAAGAAGGGAAGAAGTTAATATGTGATAAGCTTTAGCACAGTGCCTGGCATAGTATGCATGAGTGCCATAGGAGTGTTAGCTCAGGCCCCCGACCAAATCTTTTTGTACCCTAATCTGACACCCTCTCCCACTATCTCAATACTCTAGGTAGCTCTCAGAAAGCCCGAGGCCTGCTGCCCCTCGGCTTTTCTCTGCTTAAACTCCCCTGAGTTTCTTCTAGCTGAAGACTGAATGCTCCAGTACTTTCACTGCTAGGAGCTCATACTTACCTTTCTCATGTTTGTAGAGAATGGATTTCTCCTTTCTTGTGTTGCATTATCTAAAAGGGCATCTCAGAAGACTTGCTTGGCCATTAGGAGCTTATATCTTTTTTATACTTTTGACTTTTCTGCCTAAGACACACACACACATCATTAGGTGGCTAGGACATGGAAGGTTCACCTACAGCTACCACCTTATGCCCCAAAGCATAAAGGTCAGAGTCTCTTTATGCCTGTGGCTCACTCAGCTGGTCTTTGACAGTAGAGTCTTTGCTGAGGTCTTTGCTTCTGTTGCTCTCTTCTAGTCCTTCCAAGTTTGCCAGATACGGTTGTGTTTGTACCTTGACTGTGGATGTGCTTGTCTATCAGTCTCCATGACTTTACACTGGTGGCCAGATACAGGTCAGATGTGTCTGAATCTCAGAGTCTGCCCAAACCCAACAGAACACTCTAGTCAATTGAATTGAGATCTGTGTCCTGGTAAATTGTTTCTGTTGTCCTCAGTTTTGCTGTCTATATCTATACCGATTAAGGTTAATCTGGCTTATGAGAAAAATCTTCAAATTTTTGAAGGCAACTAACATATCTCTTGGAATCTTATCTTCCCCAGACTAACCATCTTCAGTTTCTTCAGCAGTGTCTCCCATGTTACAGCTTCTAAATCAATCACATTCTGATTTGTACTTCTTATGCAGACTGTAGTTTATCATAGTTGACATTTTTGGATCATGACAGTGGTAGGAGAGATGTCTTGCCCTATGTGTGTGTTTGTGTGTGTGCATGCATGCACACACATGTGAGTAAGTGTCTGTGCATGTGCCTCCTAAATTATACAATGTTGGTGCCTGAATATTCACTCAGGTATACAATTAACTTTAGAATCAGGGTTTCTGATTTTCAGATTACTAATATTTGCTAAGTGATAGATCAAATCCATCTCAAGTATTTTTTGATCACTCACCATATTACTTAACACTATGCTAGCCCATTGACATTGTATGTGGGATCTCAGACACAGATGGCTTTGTTTTGCTGGAAATGTTTTTAAAGGGTAGTTTGAAACTCTGATAACTCACTAGGTATGCAAAAGAGGTTGTACAAATTCAGCTTCCTTTTCAAGTCTTACTGTTTCTTTTTCTATTTCTAATAAGTTATTGAGTGCATTAAGCAGCTTTTGTTGAAGTAACAACCTCAAATTTCAAAATGTCACAACAATGACAATTATCTCTTACGGTGACTCTACTCCAGGTTGTGGATTGGCTTTGGGTCTTTTCCCCAATCTGGACTGTGAGTCTCCACACATCTTCTCATTCTGGAAGTCAGGCTGGAGGAGCAGCTCTACTTGATGCATGACGTTCTTTTCTGGCACAGGCCAGGAGCAAGGCACTGGGAGAAACATGCAGTGCCTCTCCTGCTTCTGGCTGGATGTGGCATTTGCATGGACTTTATATTGGTTAAAGTAAGTTAAATAATTGAGTTCAAAGTCAATGGGGTGGGTTGTATACCCCTCTTACAGATGAGTCATGTGGAAAAGGGTGAGGTTGTAAATTTTCTTATAAAGAAGGATGTGAATAGCTGATTATATACCTTATCTGACTGAACCCCTGCTATGTACTAGGCAAAGCAGTTGTATTTTGTTTTTGAGGATGGGCTTAAATTGTGTATCTGAGGTATGAACTAAAAGAGATTCTGTTTTGTTCATTTTATACTTCTACAATTAATTCTGTAACTGTATAAATATTTATTTCCTTTAAGAATCAGCATAAATCCAAAATTTATCTGTTTCTGACACCGAGCAGAACAAAACAATAAGTCATTCAAAATTTATTTGCTCAAAATAAACAAATCATTTTTCTAAAACCTTATGAAGATTGATCTTTACCTAGTTTGAGACAATATTTCTCCTTAAAAAATTTGCCATTCTGTTTCTCTCTTTGTCAACACTCCAGGAGTTGAGAATATTATCTGTGTATTTATTTGGCAGAAAGTATTGTGCAAACACTCTCAAGAGAATGTCTGGCATCTACTTAGCAGGAGAAGTGAGGGAAGCTTGTTCAGACATCTGATTATTTAGAGCTGAGACACCGCCTTTCTCTTCTAGCGCTCCAGTCAGGGAGAAAACCACAGCCTGACATTACCTTCCACTCCTTTCTCCCACTAATCCCAGGTCAAAGATCTCAGGTTTATGCATGGTAGTATGTGTTATTCATTTTGCATTTAGTGATATTAACAAAACCAGAGCCCAGGAAAATGAAAAACTCTCCATTAATCAGATTTCATTGGGAAAGCCCTTTTTTAGAAGGGGGCAATCTACACAAGAAAGTCAGTTAATCTTTCCATGCCACTGTAAAAGATCTAAAAAATTCTATTAACTTAATCATTAGAAGTATTTAATGAGTTCCTACTATGTGTTTCGCTCAATGGCAGTTGTTATAGTCATATCAGAAATTATTATTAGGCATAGAATATCAGGAATTTAGACAAAAGGCAGCCTCAGGGGGTGCAAACGCTTCTGTTTATCTTTTCAGAACCTTTCTCCCTCACCTACGAGCTGCGACCTGGGATGCTGACTGGCATGGAACACATCCAAGACTCCTTGGCTCTGTGCTGGATTGGTCAATGGGAGACAGCATCAGATAATTGGGAGGGTGGAGGAGAGGGAGGCTAGGTGTTTATCTTCAGCTCCTCTCTTCTGGGTTTCTGTGCATTGGCTGTGTCCATCCACTAGAACACATGGCTCCTGCCAGGTGGTCCTCTCCACACGGCTCTCTCTCTCTGAGTCTTGATAACTCTTCTTCCTTTTGTCCTTTCAGGAAGAGTGTGGCGCTCCCAGAAATGCACTGTGTTTCATGATTGCCCTACCTACATCTTTGTATGTAGTTATTTTCGTTACACTTTCCTCGAAATACTAGATTTACATGTGCCATTTGCTTCCTGTTGGGAACCTGACTGATACCTGGAAATATCCTGGGGCTGGGAGGGATCCAAGATAATTAAACACACTGCCTATGTCTACAGAGACATTGGTTTTGAAACAGAACACTGTGGTCTGAACTCTGCTTCTGCTATGTGACCTTGGGTGAGTCTCAAAACCTCTGAGGTGTAGTTTTCTCATCTGAAATATGGGAGTAATAATAGTTACCCTGTAGAATTGTCATGAGGATTTAATGAACTGATGGTTATGAATGAAGTTTGGAAACTGCAAAGCAGCCTATGAATGTAGGCATTGAAACGGTTGCCAATGCCATAAACAATGGCTGAGACACAGTGAGAGACTTAGTATTTACCCAAAAGACTTAAAAACCCACATCTGAAAAGATATTTGCATACCAATGTTCACAGCATCATTATTCACGGTGGCCAGGACATGGAGGCAACCAAAGCATCCTATGATAGATGTTGGACAAAGACTCTGTGGTACATATATATAGTGGAATGTTACTCAGCCATAAGAAGAGATGAAATACTTCTATTTGTGACAACATGGATGTACCTTGAGATAATCATGCTAAGTGAAATAAGCCAGACAGAAAAAGTTTAAAATCGCATGACATCTCTTATATGTGGGATATAAACCTAAAAGCAACAAATGAACAGGACAAACAGACTCAGGAAAAGGACAATGGATTAGTGGGTACCGAAGAGAAGGGGGAGGGGAGAGGTAGACGGGGTAAAAGAGGTCAAATATGTGGTGACAGAAAGAAATCTAACTATGGGTGGTGAACACACAATATAATGTGTATATATGCCTTACTGTTGAATTGTGCACCTGAAATTTACTGGATTTCTTTAACCATTGTCATCATAATAAAAATAAAAATTAAAAAAAAAGATATTTTGTACCAGGAAAAAAAAATAGACTCAAAACTCTTTGCCATGCTGGTCATACCAATGTAGGATAGTGAACCATTAAAATCTGTGAAACCTCTGGACGAAAGAGTGGTACAACAATATTTTTTCTGGTTCACATTTGGTTAGCCAGAAAAGTTCACTAGAACATATTTCCCAAGTGTTCCAGTTACTGGGAGTTCAACTGCATGCAAAAGTTATTGGGAAATATGTTAAGCCCATAGGCTGTTTCTAAGATGCATGCAGATTTAAAATCTAACACTATGAAAGGTGGGAGTACATCATCATATATGAGCCTTTGTGAATCAGGAGACCTCAGGTATTGTACTTAGCCTTGTCAGAAGCTATCAGTGAAACCCTGAGTAAGCCACAGCCTGCTGAGGATTCTATTTTCTCATTTAAAAAAGATGATAAGTTACTTTTTAATGTAACACTACAGGTTGCAAAGTGCATTCATAGATGATGTCTAAGGTAAATTCTTGCACAAAAATTCTTATCTCTTCACCCTAAATGTGATTAGAGAGACCTTTCTGAAATAATGAAATCACGGAATGTTTGTGTTGGAGATCATCCAGAGCAACACCTTCATGCCACATTTAATTAATCTGATGCTGCTAAGCCTCCAGAAGCCAACTTGCACCCACTTGGGCTGGAAGCCTATCTCAGCATGTCATCACACCCCAGACAGAAACTCCAGCTGGACTCCTAAGGTTATGAAGGGTAAGGAGACTTTACTGATGCCTTCTTGACGAAACAGAGACATGCTTTCCCATGTCAAAGAATCCCTCATGTGTTAGTTGCCTGAGTCTGCTGTAATAAGTGACCACAAACTTAGTGGTATAAAACAATGCAAATTTATTATCTTACAGTTCTGATACTGCAGAGCTCCTTCTGGAGGCTCTAAGGGACAGTGTGTTTTCTTGCCTTTCTCAGATTTTGGAAATCAGAAGCCATCCACATTCCT
This sequence comes from Macroglossus sobrinus, assembly GCA_004027375.1. Lineage (NCBI taxonomy): Eukaryota > Metazoa > Chordata > Mammalia > Chiroptera > Pteropodidae > Macroglossus > Macroglossus sobrinus. Next base: position 76,049 of record PVKZ01003788.1, read on the forward strand.
TGACTCCATCCCTTCCTCCATCTTTAAAGCTAGCAGCATAGCGCCTTCTCTCCTGTCTGACCTCCTGCCCCCCTCCTGTAATAATTCTTGTGATCACATCAAGCCCACTCATTTAATTCAGGATAATTTGCCCATCTCAAGAACCTTAATTTAATTATCTCTGCAAAACCCCTATATCAATTAAAGTTATGTAGTCATAGGTTCTAGACATTAGGATGTGGACCTCTTTGGAAGTCGTTATTCAGCCTATACACCTTCTAAGAACCACTCTTTAGAAATATCTCTCTTCATATGTCCATACTCTATAGCAAACTTTTCTCTTCTCTCTTTGCCTGAAAAAACTTGACTCAACATTTCTCTATACCCTGTCTCCAAAAGTCTGTCCCTTATTAAGACAAAAATTTAATTAAAACTACATCTGCTTACTGTTCCTCAAGAATACCCTTGGTAGAATAATTCAGTTAGCTACTTTCCAATGAGCAGCTCTAGAGACTGAGCACTAACTAAATGACTTATCCAAGGCCATACCAGGTAATAGCAGGTCTCCTGACTTCCACTCTAGTGCTCTCCTGCTGTTCTGTATATAAGGAGAGGAATGAAGCTTACATTTTCTTTGTATAATATCACTCTTATGTCAAGCTTGAGATGACCCCCAAAAGAAAATTAGGTATTTGCCCAGTTTTCTATGTAGTAATGTTCCTTTAAAATATATTTTCCTCCTGGGAGCTGAGGGAAGGACAAGAGCATTTAATATTCTTCAAAGCTCTTCATAGTAACTTGACCTTCATAGGAATTCCTTTGTCTCACTTTGGAGAAGCTTGACTCTTGCAGGAGTCTTCTAAATGCTTTTATTCACATTATTACCAGCTGGCTTCCCCAGAGTTGCACAGGAAAATCCTTAAATAGGTGCATTCCTGAAGCTACTCTCCCTGGATATGATAACTACGGTAGCCCATGTGAAAAGCCTCCTCACAGATCAATAACAGCAATTGGGATAAATGACTTTGTAATTTTGTGTTCAGAGCTCATGTTTGAAACTGCTTTTGTCTTTTCTATTCACTGTGTCTTAATCTATATACCCAGGCTTCTTTTGAATTTTGGATTAAGTTATTCTGGACACTTGCCACTTGTCTCTTTGAGATTCCTTCCACTGCCCCCAAAGGAAATTTCTACTATTTTAAATTGTCTGCATTTTAAGTCAAATAATTTCAAGTAGATTTTTCAAGTTTTGATAATGGCCATTTTTATATGATACAGCAATAAACAGACAAGTGGACAGAATCTTAATTTTATGTAGGTTATTATATATGTTCCATTAACTTTCAGTTCTCAATGAAGCGTGACTCCACACAACCAGTCTCATTCTACTCTTGGTTTGTACCATTCTCAATACACATCTCTGCTTTAATGGGTTCAGAGCACCTAGTAAATGCCTGGCATTATGAGTGCAAGATGCAGAGACAGAATAAGGGAGAAGAGGACCCCTGGCCACTAGGAGCTCCCAGTCTGGCTGGGAAGATAAATCTGACAACGAGGCGACCATCCAGTGTGACACACACAGCAGGTGTCCCCACTCACTACAATGATTTTACTTCTTAGCCTTACTTTTCGCTGTTTTTCTCACCTTTCTCCCTCAAAGCTATTCACACTTTTATGCTATTTTGAGACTCAGCTGATATTCTATCTGTTATTTTATGTGTGTTAACCACTTGGGCCTTCTCTTTTCTGATTTCTAGATAACCCCCAACTCAGCATTTATTAAATTGTCCTATACAGATTGTTACACACTTGAGGGCCTGGATCTCCTTAATTCTCCAACAGGTATTGTATTGCAAAGAAAATGCAATTCAAATGCATTACCATGGCCTACAGGGCCCTATGCAGTCTAGTGTCTACTTCATCCAGTTCATCTTGCTTCAACCACACCGACCTTTGTTCTGTACTTGAAACACACTGAACTCTCTGTTATTTCAAGAACTTTGCTCTTATTTCCTCTACCTAGAATCTCTTGCTTCAGGCCTTTTTATGGCTCTCTTCTTCTTATGATTCTGGTTTCAGCAGAAATATACCTCTGCAGAGCGAGGCCTTCCTGAACCAACTGAGCTAAAAGTAGCCTTCCTTGTTCTTTCATCTTACCTCTCTGATATTCTTTTCATCCATCCATCCATCCATCCATCCATCCATCCATCCATCCATCCATCCATCTATTCATCCATCCATTCATCCATCCATCCATTCATCCATCCATCTATTTATCTGTCTACTTACTGATCTACCTATTTATTTATTTATTTATTTGTTTGTTTGTTTGTTTGTTTGTTTGTTTGTAATTTATCCTTATTTGACATTTATTTATATTTTCATTATCTGTATTCTCCCTCCAGACTGTAAATTCCTTGAAGGTAAGGATTTTGCTTGATTTTGCTGAATCCCCAGTGACCACAGCAGAGACTGGCACACTGTAGGAAATCTTTGTAAAGATTTCTTTATAGTGCTAAAAAGAATACTGGGCATAAATATTTTTTAATAAAAGATATCACTTACAATAGCAGTTTATAATAATTCTTGCTATGTTGAGACATCTATTGCAATGTAAGATGACTTTCTTTGCTAATTACTTTTTGTGCATAAAATCAAAGAAGACAGTCTCTTAGAAATCATTTGATCCAAGTCTCAGATTTCACAAACGTAAAAACACTTTTCATTGAATGCCTTCACAGATCCTTTTGGGAAACTAAATTGTCTGTAAATAGTATATGTAATTATAAATAAATGATCTCTCTATATTTGGTTCTTTTATATTCATTAAGAAAGGGAAGATAATTAAAAGTTTACAGCATTATAATATTAAATCTTTAATAGTAAATTTTAGTTAAGGTTAGAGTTGTACTTTTTGTTGTAGACAGTCCATGTAGTCTTCTATCCAATCACAGCAGTAAAAACCTCCTAAATCACAGACTTTTGACAGCTTGCAAATTTAACACATTTTTGAAAAAATGGAGCTCTGCTTTTCACTTTGGGCACATTCTTCATTTCTAGCTTAAAAGTTTACTTTGAGGATGGCACCAACACAAGATCTGTGAGTCTGTAGGCCCTCGAGGTACCCTCTGGATCCACAGCCCAGAGAATTCCTCTCTGGAGGCAGGTTCCTTCCATGACTATCCTCATGTCTTTTCATTAGGAAACCTGAAAGCTAGGAAAGCACATTTTAATGCCAATAGCCCTAAGTTGTAGAGGAATGTCAGATTTCATTTGGGGATGTTTAAATGAATTCTCAACCTCCAAGCTATTTGACTGAAAAGTGCTTGTTTCTCAGCTGTTGAGAATTTTCTTGGTTACAAGTTCTGAAATTTTCTGGGTTACAAGTTCTTAAATTCAAATTATTTCTCATAGAGCATTGTAAAAAGCAATTGTTAATGCAAGTCTAAATATTCAATAAGATGGAACAATATGTCCATTATCACAAGTATTTGAAGAAATGCTAAATAATAGGAGACATTTTCTCTTATTAACATGGCAAAGGTTAAAAAAATAAAAATACTTACTGCTGATGAAGGGTCAAAGAAATGACACTTCCATACACTGATGGTGGGAGTGTGAACTGACATAAATGATTTTGGAAAGTAAATCTATTATGTGGAAATAATAAGGTGGAAAAGTTTTTTTTTTTCTCAAGGGCATCCATTCAGTATTATTTATAGAGGTAAAAATATGAGACAACCTAATGTTCAAAAATAAGGACAAAGTAAAATGAATTATGAGGTATTCAAAGAATAAAATAGTAAACAAACATTAAAATATTGTTCTAAAATAATAATTTATGAATATGAGAACTACTGAGGATATACTAAATTAAAGCAACTATAACAATAAAGGATATAGAATTGTATATAGGATATAATCCAATTACATTTGTGCACTAAAATGTTAAAAGTATAGATCTATGTATGGTAGGATTAGGAGATTTTTATTATTATCTTTTTTTTTTTGTGACCAGCATCTATTTCTTTAAAATCAGAAAGAAAATTAAAAAACAAAACACAGAAGGTCCCAGAATAATGAGCATACTTCTGTTCCCAGCCAAGAAGATAAATCCTCGTTTTTCATATTTATGCTTCTATGCATCTCAACTATGGGAACTGTTTTAGGATCTGTTTTCCCCATAGAATCAGAACAGCCAACATTATCATTATCATTATCATTATCATTCTTTTCACTTTGGAGATTGAATTTTTAGGCAAGGGGAAAGCTTTAACTTACAGAATCAACCTTCCTTAGCATATTTGAATCACCAGGAGCCTGGAGATGGGATTCTCTCAGTTGCCACATCCCGTTGGGAAGATAAGATCTGCCCTTAAAGCAAACACCTCACTTTTATGACCTTAGTTCCTCTTAGCTTCCTTTACTTTCTTTCCTTGTTGATCATACCCCTAAAGCAACAAATTCTGAGAATTTCATGGACTGTTCTAAGAATTCTAATTATTCTCAACAGGTTCATCTGACAAAACAAGTAAAAATGCCCCTCCTCTCACAATCCCCATGCCCTCTTTAGGACTGCCTTGCTGTAGCTATTGTCCTCCAGGCTGTCTCCACTTCTTCCATGTTGTCAGTCATCAACGCTCTCCATTCTGTCCCTGACATCTTCCTTGCTACCAAAATGTCTTGCTGGGGTCATCAATAGTTTCCATGTTGCCAAACCCAATGACTGTATTTTAGCCCTCATCACCCTCATGTGATCTGCCAGTGCCTTCAACACATTTGTCACGTCCTCCTTCTTAAAATGCTCTCATTTCCTCTTATAACAGTGAGAACTATGGGTTTTGTATGTTTGTCATATGCAAACTTGACAGTACTCTCCTATCTTTCTTTTAGAAATAAGCTATTGTGATTTTTTTTCTTCTTCGTATAAAGGAATTTTAAGAGGAATAACACATCCTCCAGAAGATTCTTACTGCTTGTATTTTTAGCTCTTAATATGGTGACCACTATTGATCATGGAATGGAATCACGGAATGAGATTTAGATGTGACCATGTATTGGACAGTGTGAGTCAACATAAAGAACACATGTTATAATGCCTGGAATGTCTTTGCTGAAATAGTGGGGTAGAGGGAAAGGTACTATCTGAGTGCCCTTAAGTTTGACATGAAAATAAAAAAAGGAAAATTTGCTTGTCAAATATGAACATGAATATAAATATTCCTTGCAGTAGAGGGTCAGACAGTTTACAAACTTTCAGGTCCATCTGTACTGTTTGGTCATTTTGGTCCCTTGACCCACGCTTGGAGTTGACCTGTCTGAGATTGTTGCCCTCTATAAGAGCTGAAGCTCAGATTGAAAGTGTAAAGTCCCCTTGCCAAACTAGGCTGGTAAACCTGCTTCTCTGTGCCTTTTACCTCCTCCTTTCTCCCAGAAGACATTGGCCCAGATGCTTAATGTATAGAATCAGCCCATGTTCTGTATCAGCGAGGTCCTTGAGCTCACGGACCTGTATCCCCAAGAATCACAATCCTTTTAGGACTAAGCAGAATGGGAAAGGGATGGGCCAAAATGCATTTCATATATTGACAACTGAAGGGTATCTCAACAAATGAGCATCTGCATTCATAGCCTGGGATTGAGAATGCTTAACTGGTTCCACGAATCACAGGCAAGTCCTGGCAGTGTAAGTCTTTCTTGCTTGTGGTTTGAGTCTGAAATCACCAATAAAAAGGGAAGAACTCCTCTTGGGGCACATCACAGGATTGGAACAGTCCCATCGTTATTTTGAACTCTGGGTTTCATTTTGTTATAAGTAGATAAGGGGTAAAATAAACAAAAAATAGACTCTCTTATTTTGAGCCTAGAAATTGAGAGGTTAAATGGTTATATGTCTAACATGCAAATCATAGTGCTTAAACAAAGAGAATCTTCCTTCTCTGCCTTCTATGTTTGCACATCTGAGGTAGAAATATTTGCCCATCCTCTCTTATGTACCAGCTGCTGCCCAGATCTTATCTTGGATAACCTTCACTTAAATATTGCACCACTTATCTAATGCTTACTATGTGCCAGTCATGATTAAAACTGATTTACATATGTTATTCTTACAACAACTCTATGAGGAAAATATCATTTTTAACCATCTCCAAATTAAAGATGAGGACACTGGAGTATAGAGTAGTTAAAGCCTTTGTTCAAAGTGACATAGCTACTAAGTGGCAGGGCTGGGATTTGAATCCAGGCTCTGTGGCTCCAGAGCAGTGGGGCATCTAGAGCAGCCCTGTCCAGCAGAGCTTTCTATGATGATGAAATGTTTTTCTGCTGTCCAGTACAGTAGCCATAACCACACATGGCTATTGAGCACTTGAAATGTGGCTAGTGCAACTGAAGAACTGAATTTCAAATTTTATTTAATTTTGATTAATTTAAATTTAGATAGCCACATGTGGCTAATGGCTCTTACACTGCACAACACAGCTCTAGAGTTTGTTCCTGCCAACTTCCAAACCAACATCAGAATGGTAGTGGTACCCTTCACAGAAGAGGACACTGAGTATCGGAGCAGTTGAGGGATGTGTCCAAGGCCTGAAACTGAAATGTGGACTGGCCACGATGCCAGGCTTGAAGGCACATGCTCTGATCATCAGAGATGCACCCTCTCTGCCTCCCACCAGTTCAGTCTCCTGGCTCTTTGTTTTTTTTTCCAAACAGGATTGGAAAGCATATCTTTCTTCCTTCACCCTTATCAAAGTCTCTTTTTCCCTTCCTCTATTATTAATGCAGTAACAGTAGAACAATAGCATTTTGTGACAGAACATCATGCAACATGTGTGGGGGATGTGGCATGGCCCTGGAGAGTTTAACTGATCAAATTGAAACAGCTTAACTTGGTAGTAAGTGGTATGCTTTCTTAACATTCTTAATGGTTATACGAATCTGTTCTTTTATTGTCTCTCTCTTCTTGGTTATATTCTCCCTTCCAATCTACCACAATGCTTTCATCATTGATAATGAGATATATGCTGCATAATCAAAACAGCCTTTGCTTAAAAGCACTAAAGATATATTTACCTCAAGCTTTGCTATTTAATTTGAAATTCCCCTGACCCCACAGAAAAAAAACTTGTTTCAATTAAGTTTACATTAGCTTATAATATTTAAAGAAAAAATAAACAATCACTTATGGTTTGAGAGACTATTGCTTTTTCTTAAGCATGGTTTTGAATAAACCAACCTTATATTAGCCCCAAACGAGCTGAGTGCAGTGTCTTGAATCCCACTAACCTCTCAACAAACATTAACATTTAATTGATTTATTTTCTTCTACCTTCTTTTAGTGATTTAGGACTTAAGTAAATAGGAAATCTCACTTTAACAACTGGCATGAACAGAGAAAGAAGAACTCTATTCAACAAAGAAAAGCCAAATTTAAGTAGTGGTGCATCAACACACCCAGGCAATCCTTTTTGGCATTAGAAGAGAAGAAATTATGTTACTTCATCAGATAGCAGCCTGTCCATCTAATCACAAAATACTATCACTGTGTTAATCTGGAGACAAAGACTCACCCAGTTCCCAGACAGAAGGAGGCAGAATCTAATGTTTCCTATGGAGAGCAGCATGTCACTATTTCCAGTGACCTGGAAAGTGTTCTTTTAGAACACTGAAAAAATGGGAAGAAAGGGTGTTTGTGTCTGGGTGTCTTTGATGCTTCCTATTCCCCTATGACATACCCTGGACTTCTTGGGCCTCGAATGATGATTGATCTATACCAGTATGGCCAACCTGATGGTACTGAAAAATTCAGAACATTGATGTAAATTCATGTTTTTATTTAGAGAGAATAAGTTCACATGAGAATAAGCAAAAGAGATAAGAAGGCATTTTATAATTTCTCAAGATATGAATTCTAGCATTGTACTTTTAAACAGAAGCTCTTTCTACTCCTAAGCAGTCAGATTGCCAAGCCACCTCCTGGAGTAATCCCACTGTCAAACCATGCTTGTCCCTGGCGTGCCCACATATAAAGCAGTCAGAGGGGAGGCTCCTTCTCACTGGTGTACAGCCAGCTCTAGAAGGTGATTTGGATCAGTTGTCCAATTATTTTTTTCTCCCTAAAGGCTAGGCTTGAACTATTATTGTTGGTGAGAGTCATAGCACCACAAATAATATCACATGCAGGTGGCTGATGCACAGATCTCTTTGGTCTTTGAAGTGAGACTCCCAGGGATCCTCAACCCTTGAGAATCATTTAGAACCATTTGAGTCACCTGCAGAGCTTCTAAAAATAACAATGTCTAGTTTCACTCCCAAGAGATTTACATTTAATGGGTCTGAGGTGGGGACCTGGCATCAGTGATGTTGAAGGGATCCCCAGATGATTCTAAAGTGCAACTGGGGGTGAGATCACCTGGATGGAACAGCTAGTAACCTTGGGTGGGCAGGACCCCCCAATCCGATTCCTGCCTGCCTCCTGTAGCAATTCAATGAGGCTAATGGAGTAGGTTCCACTTTCTGAAGTGGAAGGTTTTATTTTCTTTTATGAAAATATTTCTCAGCCCTTATAAACAAAACAATATATACCTATTGTAAATTCAGACAATTTAGAGAGATCTAAGAAGGAAAGTCAAAATGACTCATTACCTTCCACTAGAGCTTTCTAGAATATTTTCTAGAAATATATATATATATATATGTATATGTGTGTGTGTGTGTGTGTGAAAATGCCTGTAAAATGTATGTCCATTGTTGCATTGTTTATATGAACAAAATAATGAGAAGAGCTCCAATTTCCACTAAAAGATTAAACTAATTGTTAAATATTTATAAAATGAGCAAATTTTGGAGCTCTTTAAAATGATATATATCTATATTTACTGTCTTGGAATGATGTCTCTGATATATGAAGCAGTCCATGTATAAATGGATTAATTGGATTACTATTCATTAGACTCTGCGTCCCTTTTAGTCTCTGGGTTCTATGAGGGCAGAATTATGTCTGTCATGGGCACTGTAGTGTCCCCAGCCTCATGCCAGGGCCAGTTGGCAATTAAGTGGTATTCAGGACACAGGAATGAATAAGTAAGTAGACAGACCTTATAAAACTCAAAATATTTTCACATTCAGTTATGATAAGTCTGTAAGGCAGGAAGTACAGGCATTAATGTCTCCATCTTACACATGAAAATAAGAGGTTTGGAGAGATAAAATGATGACATAATAAGAGTCCAGACTTGGACATTGGCCTGAGTACCAGTCCAGTCCTCTCTCTACCTTTCCAGAGTACTCCTCTATAGCTTTTATATTCAGCCTGAGCTGATGAAATGTGTTTAACCATTCCCAATATGACACTGTCATCTCAAAAATTAAAAAATATTAACAGTTATCCCCACTTGACATCCTAGTGAGAGGCATTTGGCTTGAACAGTGACATGAAGATCGCATCCTTTGAGAATAAACAACGGTTACCCTGGTCACTTCCATGTTGTACTTTTTAAACAAGAGCAGGGGAGAAAACGTACACAGATCAATCAGCAAAAATCACCTTTCCCCAAACCCATGGAGGTGTGGGGAGTCTGAATGAGCACGAAGACAGGAAAGCAAAGTACGTTCTTTAGAAGGAAATCTTTATAATTGCAGAGGACTGATGGGTGAAGGCTTGAGTTTAGGGAAAAGACGAAAGCTGGGATTGCTGTGGTTTTACCTGCCTTTGATTTTATATGCAAAGGGGAAAAGAAGAAGACCCTGGGCTCTAATTAAATGATGATTGTGACTGGGCATGTGTGTAATGAGGGGTTAATCTGAAAATTGGTTGATGACTCTCAATTCTTTTAGACTCAGTGTCTTTTTTAATAGCGCACATTGCATTACAAATGTGATGAGCATTACACTTATTCTTATCTTGATATGAAATTAATAGATAATATAATCAACCCACAAATATTACTCGAGACAAAGCAATCTAGTGCACTTCTATGAAGAACCAGAAGTAACTTAATTTACAATAAAGATTCTCTTTACACTGTAAATGCTGAAGTACAATATTAGGAAGTACTCAAATTCACATCTATGCCCAGGTCACTTTGATCTCAACAAAACAAATGATAAAGTTGTGAGGTGTTGGCCATTTGACTTTTGATGAAGTGATCTTCTGAAAACTTTTAAATTAAACTCAATACCACCTTTCCTTAAATTTTGAATAATTTTCAAAGTTTATTCATGTTGTATCATCTACTTTGTTTCTTTTTAGGGGTGAATAATATTCCATGGCAAAAATATACCACATTTTGTTTATCCATTTATCAGTTGATGCCATTTGGATTATTTATACTTTTTGGCTATTATGAATAATGTTGTGAGCATTTGTGCCCACAATTTTTTGTATGGACATGTTTTCAAGTCTGTTGGGTATATACTAGGAGTAGAATTGCTGGGTCATATGGCAATGCTATGTTTAACATTTTGAGAAACTGCTAGAGTATTCCAAAGTGGCGACAGAATTTTACATTCTCATCAGCAATGTGTGAAGGTTCCAATTTCTCCACATCTTCAACATTTGCTGTTGTCCATCTCTTTTTTTACTATAACTCTCCTAATGAGTGTCAAGTGGTATCTCATTGTGGTTTGAATTTGTATTTCCCTAATAACAAATGAGCATGGTTTCAGGTGCTTATTGACCATTTGTGTATCTCCTTTAGAGAAAAATCTATTCTAATGTTGTGCCCATTTGAAAAATTGAATCATCTTTTCCTTATTGAGTTGTAAAAGTTATATATATATATATATATATATATATATATATATATATATATATATATACACACACACACACATATATATATATATATAACTCATCTATATAGATAGATATGTATATCTATCTATATATATTCTAAACACTAGAATTTTATCAGATATATGATTTGCAAATATTTTCTCCCATTCTGTGGGCTGTCTTTTCACTTTTTTAATGTGATCATTAGCAATGCAAAAGTTTTTAGATTTAGTATAGTCTAATTTATCTAATTTTTCTTTTGTTGTTTATGCTTTTGGAGTTGTAGTTAAGAAACTATTGTCTAATCCAAGGTCATGTAGACTATGTTTATGGTTCCTTCTAAGAGTTTTATAGTTTTAATGCTTATGTTTAGATCTCTGATCCATTGTGAGTTAATTTTTATATATGACATGAGTTCAACTTCATTCTCTTGCATGTGGGTATCCAGTTGCCTCAGCACCATTTGTTTGAAAGACAATTATTTCCCTAATTAATTGTCTTGGACAATTATTTCCCCAATTAATTGTCTTGGCACCCTTGTCAAAATCAATTGCCCATAAATGTAAGGGTTTATTTATGGACTCACAGCTCTTCCTCGTGCTACCCATTGCAGCAAACCTAGCATTATTAGCCCCTGTCAACTGAATGCCAGTGTGCCCCCCAGTGAAAACACCTCATAAATATCTAGAACACTCCTCAGGAGGCAATGGCCCTCCTTATCTATAGCTACTTCTCTAGAGCTACTTCTCTAAAGCTGCCTTCTATACTCTTCAGATTACTTCTTTCTCTACCTCCTCCAACCCATCTCCCACATGGCTAAAATACATGTCTTTCCAGGTTATTCCTTGCTTTAAAACTTGCAATGCCTCCTTATATCCTGTGAGATAAATTCAAACTGTGGAACCAGCCTTGCCAGGAGGTGCTACCCTTCCATCAGGCACTCTGATGGCTCTTTGGAAATCACATTCATCCTTCTGAACCAGCTCCATCAGCTCCTCTGGAAGCCTTGTGGATCTCCTTTCCAGCTGGCAGTGCCCTGCCTTGAGCCTCCAAAGTGTCTTCAGAAGGCTTTTCATTCTGGCATTTACCATATTGAAATGCAAGAGCTGAGTTCTTTCTGTCACTGGCTGTAAGTGCCCTGCCCTGTTTATCTTGGCATCCTCTGCTACACCTCAGTGCCAAGTGTACTGCCTGCCATAATGATGGGGTCAGTGAGATTGGTTGAAAGAATGAATCCTCAGTACTGCCATAATTTTTTATCCCTGAGGAAACTGCTTCAGTTCTCTGGAGACATTGATTAGCCTTGCGGCTCATAAAAAATTATTACCATTTATTTATATAATGCATATGCTTTAATTTGAGAAGATAGATGGGGTTTTGTATATGTAATTCCAGGGGGTAGGAGTGGAAGCTCTTGGTTCAAAACATCAACTCATCATCAGCGGCAGTAGAAAGTCTTCCAAATACTAAAAATTCTCTAAAGGAGCAAAGACTTTTTGTTCCATAAGGGAAGAGGTGGTTTAAAACCCAAGTGCTAGTTTAAAACCCAAGTGAGATATTCAAAGACAATGGAAATGTCTGATGGAAGATAAGCAGAGGCTGTGGCAGATGAGGAAGCCTTGGGGACCTAAAAGGAGCCACAGTGCCCGGGCACCTAAAAAGAGAACAGTTGAAAGAATACATTTGTCTGAAGTGACTTGTTTGCAAACATTGGCACTGAGTCAGCCTCGGACACCAATCTTCCTGTTATATCTCTGATACCCAAACCACTGCTAAAAATTTTTTGCATGACTAGACATTTTAAAATTAATGTTTTCTTTCCAGAATTAGTATACAATTAATTTTAAATCTTAAGAAATATGGCTAAATAAAAAGAAGCAACATCTGTCACCATGGATTCCACTCCCTACAGATGGCACTGTGAATATTCTGGTGTACATGCTTTCAGTAACTGTTTCTTTCCAGTATTTTTAACTCCTCGTCAGCATGACTCTGATAGTCATTGGGGAAAACTGCATATTTGAGAGGTTAAAAAGAAAAAAAAAAGGCAAGCACAAGAAGAGGGTAAACAAGAAATGCTGAGGAGTTTGCCAGCTCTCTCCTGTCCAGGGACTGCTGGGCACGGCTAGGAGCGATTCAAGTACTGACTTCATTGCATCTTGCACTGCACAGCCCTGATGTCAGTAATGCAATTCAGCATGATCAGAACGAAATGAACCATGAGTTAGATGGCAGCTTCTGGCTTTGTAAGCTAGGTGAAAATGGATTTTGTCAGGGTTTATTAATTCAACATTTCCTCCTCTGTGTCTGTATTTCATTTATTCAGTACGAAGTCCAAGGAGCCATGTTGAAACCCCACTTTAACTGATGGTCAACATTTTCTTCTCCTGACTGAGGGCTTCTCCTTCAGCTCCACCAATGGCCAGCACTAGGCCTGGGCAAAGCCTCTGGCTGCTCCCCTCCTTTTTTCCCACAGTTGTCACCCACTTCAGCCTTCATGGGCGGTGGCTGCCCTGACCATGGACAGCCCAGTGGGCCTCTGCTTTCAGGTCCTCCCTACCCTCTCCAACCCCCAATCCTTGGCGACCGCTTCTCCTAAAGCACCACCGTGGTTATTAATTACCTCCTTTCTCAGGAAGCTTCAATAACTCTCCGATGGAAAAAGAATGAAGTTCAAAACCTTAGCAGTTTATTTGCCCCAGTCTAACTCTCAGATGGCTCCAGTGAAAAGTAATCTCTGAAGAGCTGAAAAAATATTTTGTTTGTTTGGCTAATTAGGGAAGTTATACTTTCCTAATGTTCATTGTAGATAGTTTGGAAAATCCAGAAAGTGTAAAAAAGAAAATAATAATTACACCTATCCCACTGCCTAAAATTAGCCATTGTTATTAACATTTTGGTGCAAAAAGGTCTAACATCATGCTCATACTGTACATATAATATTGTATTCTGCTGTTTTCACTTATGTTATGGACACTTGCTCAGATCAATAAAATATCCTTTTAAAACATGATTTTATGGCTCTTCAATTCTCCATTATATAGTTATAGCATAACTGATGTAACCCTCCATCTATTGTTGGTATTGTTAGACATTTAGATTTCTATGAAATTTTCACTATTATAAATAATGCTACAATGAACTCATTTGCATATAAGTCTTTGACTGCTATTTTGATGTTTACTTAGAAGAGCTTCCTAGAAGATGGCCCTTCACAATTCTTCGGCGTATTATTTTAGTAATTGGAGTATTTGTTCTATCTCCCTTACTAAATGTGTGCCTATCCTGTGTGAATTGGCAGAAAGCGGGTACCACAGAGGGTACACTACAAACGTTGGTTGAATTAAAAGGCAGTGTACCTTCCAGGGCCCTAGTTTCCTTCAGCAGTTTTCTTCATCTGTAAAATGAAAGCTTTTAATTATATTACATGTTAGACATGACATTTTATGTTTTTTGCATCTTCAGACTTAGCTAATAAATTATACCTAAGATATGATATTTATAAATAGTTGTGATTGCAGCCCATTTCTTTATGGGTAACTAATTTCCCATGAGGCTCAGGATGGCTTACTGCCTGTGGAAGGACTGGGGTCTAGCTGTTGGGAGGCGGTATGGTGAGTTGGGAAGTCCACGGGGTTTATATTCCCTAGCCCTGGTTTCAGTTTCTCCTCTGTGTGACTTTGGGCAAAGGGCCTTAGCCTCTCTGGACTTCAGGTCTTCTTCTGTAAACACTGTTAATCATACCTCCTTTGGGCATGTATATGTAGGGCTCCATGTAATAGTGGGTTTTAATTGTCATAGCTATTATTATAATACACTTTTTAATGAACCACTTAGGCACCATGTATTCTGGATGTTGACACAAAAGTTTGAAATACCGTGGTTATTTTATGAGGAAGGCATTAACTCTGTTTTAACACCAGCGCAGTGAATGGTGAATTACCATTTAAACCTATTTTCTGCATGAGAATTTTTAATAGAAGAATCTGCACACAGGGCCTGTTCAGGCATTCCTTAGAAAATCTAAAGAAACTAGGTATTGATTTTGCCCTGTCATAGACACAGACATACCGAAGGAAGCCAGTAATTTCATTTTTCAGGTACATTATTTCAAGTCTATCTTATACTCACTGAAGTATAGCCTACCAGGCTTTCCCCACTCCCATCACAAACTTCACAGTAACAAAAGTAAATTAATACCACTAAACAAAACAAAACAAGGAAGGCCCCTAGTAGAGCCCAGGTGCAAAAATGAATAATGGGAACCTCATTCAAGAAATAGTATTTATGGTGCTTTTCTGGTCCCTCAAGGAATTCCTTTTTGTCATCTATCTCTCAGTTCTCATCAGTCAGAGAGGGGGACCAGGCTTCCTGTGGGTTCTCGCTGCCTGCTCTTTCCAGTGGTTTCCAGGTGGATAATGGAGCACAGTTCTGTCAAGTGTATTTTCATACTAACTCCCTGCTTTTTGGGGGATGAGTTCGTTGGTCCCCTTACTGTGTGTAGGCCGTCCAGTTGTCCTTTGGAATGTGGAATCTGCTTTCCCAGAAACCACATGCTAATGGGCTGTTCTGTTCAGTTGAGCCTGAGTCCAAAGGAAGAGACGGGTAGGGAGACATAGGCACCCTGTCAGCAGAGGCAGAGAGGCTGAGCTGGACCCAATACAGGAGAAAAGTATGGTGGAGGGTAATAAATACACCTACTGTGAGCAATTATGTAAAATAACAAATGTAAGTGCTTTTTGTAGTCCAGGCACATTGGAAGTGGGAAAGAAACAAACTCCAAAAAACCCACAAACCAACATTTTTATTATTTAAAATAACATGGCTTTAGGCCAAGAACTTTTCAATCAGCCTTCATTTGTAACTGTTCCTGAGTTACGTGATTCTATATTGATTTTAGGAACAGTGCATGTGGAGTTGCCTAATTTTGTTACCTAGAGAAGTTCAGTCCCATTTATCAAATTTTTACCAAGCTCTGATTCTGTGTCAGGAGCTCCTCTGGGTGCTGGGGTAGGAGATCAAGAGAATGAGGCCCCTGTCCTTGGCTCTCATATTACATTGCTTCAAGCTCGCGTAGTGGAAATGTTATTGTACTGGGACATGTGGACCGGAAGAAAGTGGATAAGAGGGGTGATCTGGCCTCCCACTATCTCTGTTCAAATCCAGGTTTTGTCACTGACCAGCTATGTGACCTTGTTACTTGAGCTCTCCACATCTGTTAGTTTTTCTTTTCTTTTGTAAAATGGGTAATAATAGCATCTTCTCATAAAATATTATTGTAAGGATTAAGTAAGATGTTCCATAGAACTTAGTTAGAAAATGCAGGGTTTATACTAAATATTAGTAAATGCTTATTTGTATTTATTGAGAGGCAAGAGCTCTGAATGCTACTCTTCTCTTTTCCACTGAATAGTTTTGTAATCTTCGGCAAGACTCATGCCTCTGAATCAAAAGAGAAAGAAGGGGGTGAGTATATTGGCTGGGCTCCTGGGTCCTGACCAGCAGGGGGAAATTGGGTCATACTGCCCACTGGGGCAAGCAGGCATATGTCTGGAAAACAGTAGCTGCCCTGGGGGATCTCAGTACTTCCCTGTCCTGTGGTTAAAACCAATGACTAACTGCAACAGTCCAATTGAGGCTGGACTGCCCAGAGCCTTAGTATTTAGAAAATAAAATTTAGAACATAAAAGGGTCGGGTGGGAAGGATTAACTACTTAAATGTCCTCTCAGCTTTACAATTTTCAAATTCTAAACCCCCATTCTAATTCTAGCTTGCTGTGTTTTGTGCACCGAAGTATCTGGGCAAATAGCCAGTTTTATTTTCAGATCACCATGGTAGATGTGAGTAGCTCAGTAATAAGACCGTGTGGCTGAAAATCAAACAGAATACACACCCACTTCGTATGAAAAATGTCAAATGACAGAGTTAAACATGATGTTTTGCCTAAGATGCCATTCTGAATGGAGAATTACAAAGTTGAATTTCAACAACTGGGCTTTTTGCTGGCTGTAAATATAAGTTTATAGTATAAGAATGGCTTGTTTAAGCTTTTTCGTACACCTTAAACAGAAGGGGTTGCAATCCCTTCCTGTTATAATAGTGCTTAGGCCTGGTATAAATAGTTCTCCCTGCGTGTGGCCCTGCTAAGATGAAGGATGTGAGCTGTTGATTTTCATGCTAGTAGCGGCCTGGCCAAATAACTATCTTAGGATGTTTATATAGGAGTCTGACTGCAGGAAAGTCAGCTTCATAAAACCTGCAAGCGATAGACACTATTTTCTAAACGCATACCTCACAAAATTATTAATATGTCCTTACCAGTTGCCAGTATTGATACTGATAAAGGACTTATTTAAACTGTATATTAGTGGGAAAAAATTTATTACCTTAACATGCCTACTGTTACACCAGTTTTTAAATTATTTTTATGTAGGACATGTAACATTCACAGAGACATTTTTTGTTCCTAGTTTTTCTCTGGCAAATCTTTTATTTTAAATCCCTGAATACTCTTTAGTTTGCATTATTTAGGAAAGGGATACCAATTTATCTGTTTCAATTACATGGCATAGATATCAAAAAAATTACTAACGATAATAGCCAGATTAAAAAACAAGCAAATAGTTTAAACTGACAATTGTACAGACTTTCTGTCTTTCCTCTCTGTTGTACTAGGAAGGCCACACTGAGGTTGGTTTTATTAAGTGAGCCTTCAGTCTCACACAATGCATAACTAACAACCAAATCGAACAGAAGTCTCTCAGTCCACTTGCATTTCAGAGGTGAGAAGGACCAGCTCATCTATGCCACTTCTCTGGCCTGGCTCTATCATTCATTAGGATCAAGAATAACTGGGAAGAACTTCCTTTCATCGCAAAGCTCCTGTGGCCACGATCTGTCCCAAAGAAACAAGCCGGATTAGTATTGGGCTGGTCAAGGTGTGCAGAGAACTCTGACTGGGGTGCAGAATGTCTGATTTCCCATCTCCCTCCATGAAACTGTGACCTCCAGAACTCCACTCTCTCTCATTAATTATTAAAAAAGCTTAATTATTAGGCAGCCACAGTACCTCTCCTCTAAAAACAAAATATTAAAGAAATAAATTATGAAATATTTCAGACATATGCCAAAATAGAGAAAGCAATATCATAGCCACTCCTATTTAACATTTTTGCTTTAGATCTCTCTTTCTGAAAAGAAATAAAAGGTACCAGTTAATAGCTCAAGTTCTCTTAGTTCATCTCTTTTGTCTTTCTCCACAGAGGTGACCGCTACCCTAGAAACAGTGTGCATCATTTCCATGGATATCTAAAACTTCTTTTAACCTCATAAATTGTATCCATGTA
This sequence comes from Macroglossus sobrinus, assembly GCA_004027375.1. Taxonomy (NCBI): domain Eukaryota; kingdom Metazoa; phylum Chordata; class Mammalia; order Chiroptera; family Pteropodidae; genus Macroglossus; species Macroglossus sobrinus. The sequence continues at coordinate 94,152 of PVKZ01003788.1, forward strand.
GATTATTGTTTTATATGTATTCAAAATGTTTACAAGTAGTATCAACTAGATTTTTCACTCAAATTTTTGTTTTTGAAATTTATCCGTCTCTAGGTCTAAATAATCTATTTTAACTCAGATATAACGTCTCATTGTATAAATATACTAATTATTTACCTATTCTCTTACTGCTGGCAATTTGGTTGTTTCCCTTTTCACCAAGAATACAAACAATGTTGTAGTGACTTCACTTGCAACTGCATAAGACTTGTTTCTGCAGAACATCACCAACACTTAATGTTATCAGACTTTAAAATTGTTGCTTATATGATAGGTTTGACATGGCTTCAATGAAGTTAATTTCCAATTCTGATTATTCATTTAGTTAACTAGGTTTTTTCCATTTGTTTTTTGACCATATGGGTTTCCTTTTCTGTGGATCGTTTATTCCCAATAATTGCTTGTTTTCTACTGTGTTGTTCGTTCTTTTCTTATACATCTATAGAAATTTAATAATACATGTGATATATACTAATTCTTTGTTAGTTGTATGCATTAGATATATCTTCCATAGATCTGTATATCGTCCCTAACTTTGTGGCTTTTCTTTTTCTCGTTTTAGGTTGATTTTATTACGGTGTGTAGAAGACTTACGAGTGCACTTATTTTGCTGACAGAATCTTAAAATTAAAAAAGAATTTTTCTTTCAGATGAAGCTTGGTTTTCAGAACCGAAAATGGAAGATGCTAAAATTACATGGCAAATGTAGAATTCCAGTGCTGTTTCTCTCTACCACTTCTCATAGCCTATGTAAAATTTGTTTAAAAGGGTAATTTAGTTGGGATAATGCTTTAAGTCATCCTCTGTTCTAAAAACACAGAGGAGAGAAATTTTACGAAAAAAAAAATGTGATTATGGTATTAGATTTTCTTTAGCAAGTGCAGTCCACATCCCTCAAAAAAATTGTTTAAAACAACACCTGTTCTAAAACCAAAAGAAATTACCTAACTAGGAGATGAGCTTTTTCCTCCAGAGAAGTACTGCCTCAAGTTCAGCCTTTCTGCAGAGTCCCTTATAATCCACACATAATGGACCAATGTTTTGGTTCATGGAAAACAATAGTGAGAGCAGAAAGTGGCGCAGCATTTGTAGCTCTTCTCAAAATTCTGAGCATAGTTGGACAGTGTTTTAAATTTCCAATGAAAAATTATATTTAATTAACCTGTTTGGCTTATTTTATTTTAGCCTATAGATATATTTTGTGTTATGTATTTACCATGTCTACACATTGAAATTGTCTCAGTCACATATAGTATAAGCACTTTCATCGTGTGTTTGGAATGACATGTAAGAGAATACACACACACACACACACACACACACACACACACACACACACTTCAATGTTGACTTGTGAAAAACAGTACCAGCCAGTTCCCTAAATTATTTTATTCTTACATATATAAGGAAGAATGAGTTATGGGATCTAGTCTTGTTTTCTATTTTAACATTTACCCTGCATTCTAATATTTTATATGGGGCTTATAATGCACTGCTATAATGAGTCTATGATTGGTCATTTTAAAATAGTATCTTTTATTGTACAGAAATTTGTAATTTTAATGTAGTCAAATTTATCAATATTTCCCTACATAATTTACTGCTTTGCATGTGTGTGATTTGTTTAAGAAATCCTTTCTTGTTCTGATGTTATAAAGATTTTATCTTATAAATTTATCTAAAAGTTTTAAATTTTAGCTTTTCACATTTGGATATTGTATGCATTTGGCAATCTTTTGCTTTGTATATTTTAAGGCTATGTTGTTAGGGGTATACAAATTCAGAATTATTATATATTCTTGGTAAGTTTTCTCTTTTATCATAATGTTATTACCGTTTTTAATACTAATTACTTTTTATACTAAAATTATTTATCTTTTTCTGTTGTTTTCTGATCTCTATTGTTGCTTTTGGATATTGTGCCGAGATTCAACTGTTGCTCCTTTCTAGGTTATTTTTAAATATACATTGCATATATTAAAAATGTTTTTTTCTCTTGTCTTTGGGATTCTAAGTTTATTACATGTATCTAAGATATAGATTTATTTTTAGCTATCCTGCTGAGAACTGGAGGTTATCTTTACACCTGATAATTCATATATTATAAAATCCTTTAAAATCCTTAAAAAATTCTGGAAAATCCTTAAAAATTATATTTTCGAACATTGTTGTCTACACATTTTCTCTGATCACTCTTTCTGAAATGTGTATTTGATGAATGCCTTGCCTTCTCATATCATTCTCCTGTCTCTTAATGTTTTCGTATATACGTCCCTTTTATCTTTCTCTACTGCATCCTGTGCAAATGTCTTAGTTCACATATTCTCTCTTTCATTATATGTAGTTTTCTGCTATGCTTTACATTTCATTGACTATAAATATTTCTAAAAATTCAATTGGTTTTCTCTTTTTTTAAACTAAAAATTATTGGAGTGACATTAATAAAATTAAATATGTTTCAAGTGTATAATTTAACAGTATGGCATACACATACGCACACACACACACACAGAAAAAGAGAGAGAGAGAGAAAGAGAGAGAGCAAGCATTGTGTGTTCACCACCCAAATTTAGATTTCTTTCCATTACTAAATATCTGACCCCTTTTACCCCATTTAAATCCCCACCCCAATTCCCTCTGGTAACCACCAATTCGCTACCCATGAAATTAGTTCTTTTTCAAACCAGTTTATTTTTTCTCATGATACTTTTGTGTGTGTGTGTGTGTGTGTGTGTGTGTGTGTGTGTGTGTGGTCCCCTCTTCACTATTTTAGCTCTATTATTTTAAATTAATTTATTTCATAGTCTCCTTCAGATTTTCTGTTATCTCAAGTTTGGGATGCTAACCTCCAGTTCTTTGTGCTTACTCATTCTGCATCATGGGGACTATTTCTTTATATGTTTTATAATTTTTTATTATGAGTTAACTTTCATGAAGTTTGTCTTCTCTTGGCTATCCCATGTAGACTGGGCTGTAGAAGTATCCTTCCAGAGTTGTTTTGCATTATTATTTTTCTACCAGATGCCTCATGGGTATCTGTGGCTCAATTTTTACATTAATTTTCAGTCTAGGGATTTTTATACCACTTGGGTAGTGTGAATCTGGACTCTGAACCCTTGCATGAAAAAGCTGGAGGTTTTGATTTCTTATGCAAGATTTTTTTGTCTGTTATCAGAATTCTGGGCAGAGGGGACAAGCTTCCTTGATGATCACTGAATGCAATGGGTAGGATTATTCTAGTTTCTCTTTTCACTGGACTAAGGCCCTTTGAGCGTCCTGGATCTAGGTAGAAATCTCAGTTTCAATTCCCTTCCTCCAATGACCTAAATCTACTGTTCCTCTTCAAATCCAAGTCTTTAAATGTTACTACCCTTTCCTGGGTATTATAACCCTACTTCCCCTCACTCTTGCCTGCAAAAATATGCCCCTGTTTCTTTCTTTTGACTCTTTTATATCCTCATTCTCTGAGCCTTAATTGGTTCTAATACTATTTCTGGTAATACATCTCATGATGTACTATTAATTTTAGTCTTTTTTGGGGTTAATGTAGAACCTAGAAATCTTCTTGCAACAAACTTGGTTAATTCATCCACAAACTGTCCAGTGTGGGCAATTGTGGTGTGTGTCTTCATATAAAATGTATAAACTGTTTTCCATTGGAACTGATACAGTTGGAGTATGGTGAAGAGAGCACTGGACTGAGTCGGAAGTCCAGGGTTTAGACTAATCTGTTATTGAAAAAATTGTCTTTAGACAAGTCATTCTACCTTTCTGAGTCTTGGTTTTTTTGTCTACAAAACGAGGATAGTATATCTGCTCTGTTTACTTTACAGGGTTGTGACTAGGATTAAATAAGAAATGCCATATGAAAAAGTTATATAAATTTTAAAAGACGATTAATGGGGTAATTTTTAATAATGTGTTGTTATTTGTGGGTAAGGACATGGTGAACCACAGATGCAGTAATAAGATCTCCAATTTCTTCTGGGAAATATTGTTTATTCAGGGACTGTCTGGTTGCTGGCCTTTTGCTATAAGAAATATTGTTTTAGTTTGTTAAACTCTCCTTAATGGTTTACATGCTGACCATAGGAGTCCTATTGATATTCTAGATGGCTTAGAAGAAGCTTCACTTTTGATTATTTAACTCAAATAACTCCATCAAATGTCATTCTCTCTTCTAGCAACATTCTTCCAGTTTTTTAAAAGTCAATACAATATTAACCACCATGATGCCTTTCTAAAGAGAAATGGAGCTCATTCACATCTTGCTTCCACTTCCCTTTCTCCTTCTCTCACCAGTGTGTACCCAGGCCTCCTGAATCTATTCATATCAGTAGGCCTCCCACCACACAAAATATACACTCACATCAGTTTAACAAACACTGGTTCCTAAAGATTGTATGCAAAGCAAACTTTTGCAAATGGAATGTCATATATTCACATCGAATAACGTATGTTGTCCCTTTGGCTTTGATTTGCATTCAGTCAGCTTGGATTTAGTATCTATCTCTCCATCAAGTTCCAGTCTCTGATAGACTCTAAACATCCATAATTTAGAAATCCTGGTGATTTCTTTTATAAAATAAAGAATGCTTGCCAATAAACATTTCCAGCCCTATCTACCATTAAAATGTTCTTATAATGGGTTTTTATATAAGAGGTATGTGTGGGTGTATAATATTTATCTTTTTGTTTCACTTTTGAGTCACTATCCCTTTAAATATGTGAGTAACCAAAAATTGAACACAGATCCTCACTCCAATGTTGGAATATAGGGCCATGGAGCAGAATGCTGACAGAATAAACAGCGGTGAATGTTACCTAAGTCAGCCCTGACCAGTAGGTAATCACAGTCATATAAATTATAGGTTCTCTCTGGAGACAAGAATTATTTCCTGAGTCATTTCCAGAGACTCTGAAGTGGCACTTCCTGTGGTTAGAGATCTATTGAGCTGAAATAATATTTTAGCTGTTGGCCCCTGTGGAGGAGACATGCAGGGATTAGGAAGCACTAGGTGCTGGGGCTGTTAGAAATAATTGGATCTGACACCCTCATTTCATGGAAAGCCTAAAAACTGTGCCCAGCATTACACTGCTTGTTAGAGGCCGTAGCCCCAGGACCTAGGATATCTGCCTCCAGGTTACTGGCTTTGGTTTTATTTTGTTAAGTTTAAGTTTTAGCAGTGCATCCCTTTGCAGAAGTGATAGGCTATAGTCTCTGAAGTCAGATCTGTGTTAGAGTCACTGCCCCACCTGTTACAAGTTTATAGTCTTGTTGAGTCTGGGTTTCTTCACTTAAAAAATGGGTATAATAATGTATACCCTGAAGAATTATTGTGCCAATTTGTGTTAATGTGTATGAAGTGCTTGGTAAATCCTAGATTAAATACAAATATTAGTGTTATTATTTTAGGAGATGGGGTGGACAAACTGCTACCTCCAATTTTAATAGTAACTTGCACTTGCTATAGCACTTTTTTGGTAACTAAGTCTGTTCTCATTGCTCAGCTTTGGGCTTTATGTTGATTCAGGGCTCACGAAGGCCTCTCTTGGGAATTGAATGTTTTATATTTTAAGTATTTATAGCCATCTAATAATCTGGTTCCCATTGTAAAATCCTGGATTGTTAGAAAGAAATTTCTAGTCTCCTTAAGCTCTGAGGACCAAGAGAAATAGATTCTCACTTCCTATACCAGTCTGGTTCTTTCTCTTTTGAGACAACTAAAATTGTCCTTGAAATATTAACCAGGCTGGAGTAGAAAGTAAGGCTTCCAAGCAGTGAGTTGAAAGCCCTGGGCTAGGGGTGGAGGTAGGGTTGGATAGCAAGGTAAGGGAGACCCTACTTGAGCTCAGCTTCAGCTGAGATGAGCAAGGCAAAGAGCTGATATTCTTCAAATAAAATAGTGGCTCAACAGAGTAGAAGATAAGTAATTAACTCAGGGTCTGGTCTTTCCCTGGAATTGAGGCCTCCATGGCTCTGCGGACCAGCTGGGTTTGAGTAGGCCAAGGGTAAATAGAGGCAGTGGCAGGTAGGAGTCTGGGCCTGTGTGTGTACATGTGATTATCGTCAGGCTAAACTACAGCAAGACTTATGCAAAAGATGTCCTTCTTTCTTACTTTTCCTAGGAAAAGGCGGTGACAACAGTCACCTTAGTTGGCCTGCAGGCAGTGAGGGAGAGAGTTGCCTAGAATATTTGGGAGCCTGAAGCTTGACAGAAAAAGCAGTGATAAAGCAATAAGTCAGAAGAGAGACTGGGTTCAACTTCCTCGTCTTACAGGTACAGGGCTGAAGGTCACGAGCAGAATGGCTTGGAAAGAGCTGCCTGGCTAAGCCCTGGCTCCTCCTTGTCCTGTTGATAAACGGATGACCTCAGCTTCTTGTCCTATTGAAGCAGTCCATCCCCTGCTGTCACAATAAAATGAAGAAAAAATAGAAGTGGGGAAAAATACTGCATCAGAAAAATAATGGGAAAAAATAAGAAATGGAGAGCAGAAAAATAAATTGCGGCAACCAAACCCTTAGCAGCTTTGGCATTTTGTACCATGGTCCATCCTAGAATTGAAATCAATGTGACCCATGAAATGCATCTTTAAATGATTAATATACTGCTGATGTTATAAATTTTCCAGCTAGAAAGAACCATGTCAATCAGCCATGGTAGCCTTTCTCTCTTACAGTTGAGGTATCTCAGGCCCAGAAAAGCAACAGGACCTGAGTGAGGTGAGGCACACATAGCTGAAAAGGGGTTAACCTGAATATAACATCCTGGCTCTACTTCTCTATGCTGCTTCCTCGATATTGTTTTGGTTCTAGGCATGCAACCCTTATCCAATCTCCCCTCTCTCTCCACTTCTGCCTGTCCCCACAAACCCTTTCACTGCAAGTGGAGAGTGGCTCCTGTCAGCTGAGAAGAAAGGAGGCCACTGAAGTCAAGTGTAAAGTCAAGGAGAGAGGGGTCTCCCCAGTCCTCAGAGTTGTGTTCATTTCCATTTGTAGCACATGGTTCAATACCAGCCAAGAAATAACAACAAAGGCCCCCGATTCTACAGCTATTAAATGCTAATTTTTTTTACACATTTTTCACAGTTTAATCTCCTGATTTGACTTTTTTGTTCCATCCTCATCTATCGCACTCACTGTTGTCAGAATCTTCCATGTCATTCTCTGATCACAATTCCATAACATTAAAACCTTTTGTGGCTCCCAGTGCTCAGCAGTCAAGGTCCAGGAGAGATGAGTTCCATTAGTCTTATAACCACTAAGCTTGTAATGAAACTCTTCTCTAAAATAACTACAAGCAGTAGAGCCCCAGACAAATTCTGGTGAGGATCACCTTAGGGTTCATCAAGAAAACCAAAATGCCAATCCTCAGGCCTTTGCTTTAATATTTAAAGCAAAGTTAAAATGGAGCACCCTGAGGGATGAGACGCAGTCATACCCTCAGTAACGCCTTAAAAATCCCATTTACAACTGATATTATTCTACTTTTCAACTAGAAATTGGCCCTGAGTACAAGCTGAGTTGTGAGATTAGGCTGGCAAATTTATTTTGTTTTCTAATGACAATAATTCCCCCTTGATTTTTTTCTTGGTTTTAGGCTAAGAAAGACTTGATGTCCCTTGTGTTAAGAGGAGAAAGTCACTTTAAATGTCCAGTAATTTCCTGTATATAAATTATGCCTCTAGGTTTGGTGAAGTTGGGATCATTAGTTAATGGCTTTGTGATGATGCCTCTTGCAAGCAAATTCTGAAAATTGGGGACAAATAGAATGAGTCAGAGCTAAGAAAGAGCCAACTGTTTATTTATGTGTGAGGTGTAACTCTTACTCTCAAGCCCAGGACACTGGTAAAGGCTTTGATTAGGGGGAAGAAAATGTATCTTGTTTCTCACTGCTTGTTAGAAAGAATGTAATTTCTTCCTCTTTCTTTTTTTCTTGACTATTTTTTTTGTTTTTACTTTCTCATGTATCAATTTCATAATATGCTCTAGTCCATCAGCAAGATTAAACTTTAAAATTCTCTTTACTTGAACAAAATGACTTTTCAAATTATTTCCTTCTTTTCAAATCCCCCATTCTGTTTTGCATAATAAATATCCTTTCAACTATCAGTTCTCCCAGTGCAGCTTATTAGTCCTCCTGTACTATGTTCCTACTATGGAGTAATCACATAAGCTCAGCCTTTGCTGAAAGAAAAGAGGCAAATGAAAATATATTTTAACATTCTAGAGTATTAATTTAAGTCTGAAGATGTAGTGTGCATCACTGAGAGTTTAGGGCAAATTTCTCTCCTAGAAACTATTCACAGCAACCTTGAAGGACTAGGCTATTGCTTTTGTAAGTAGTAACTTGCATTGCATTGGTCTGTTGGGCCTGTAATTTTGTTTATTTGATAGTTAAATAAGAAGAATTTAAATCACTTCACCGATCAAGAAAACTAAACCAAAACAACCAATTTTGAATGCAATCCTGACATATTCTAGGCAATTGGAACTTTGCATTGTTTTTATTTTAACAGCAATATTCTGAATGGTGGTTCTTTTTATTTTATTTTTTTAATTTTATTTTTAATTTCAAGCATATAGTACATAAAGCGGTTCTTTTTTCTAATGAAGAGCTCTTAGTCTGTTTTTTTTCCCTCCCGTTGTAACTTTAGTTTTTAGCATAATTGTTGAATAAATGAGTAACTAAATAAAAAAGAATCACTCTTTTTTTTTTTTCTTAGATGGAGTGACAGAGGCCTAGAAAAGGTCTGACTTTCCCAGAGTCCCACACCAAATCTTTGGACTTCTGAGTCTAATCCTCTGATATGGCCATGAAGGTAGAGCTACAAAATTATTCTTATTCATGTACTCAGATAAGATACATTAAGACTGGGTTGTTTCAGAGAGATTTTTAAAATTATGGGTGTGCAGTATTGATGGGGAAGATTTTGGCGTTGGATGGCACAGCATTTGAATCTTGGCTATAACCCTCTCTGACTATGGGACCATGGCAAGTCATTTAAATTCAATAATCCTCACATGTAGAATTGAGATAATAATACCTACTTCATAGGATTAAATGAGTAAATGTAAGTTATTGTTACTATTACCAGAAATATTATGATGTAGCTATATAGTTATCTTCGATTTTAAGAAAAATACTCAATAACTTATATTGGAATTGCATATATAGATAACATAATGCTCAGTTGACAGTTCTCTCCATATTCTTAAGGTACTGTGATGGCATCATAGGATTTATTTATAACTGTCATTTGTATTAGACTTGGGCAGAAAGAAAGAATACAGGCTAGTCACTAAGATAGTGCTAAAACAGAGGAGTCTTGTTTCTATTTTGACACTTAAGTTCTATAGTGGCATATTTTAGTTGTCTGAATTAGGAATTTATTTCTGGCACGACAGTCTATACTCATTCAGATATTTTCTTCCTCTGTGTTCTGATGCTGGAATAGAAAATGTGTCAAAAGTCTGTATGACTAGGAAAGAATTTAAAATGAACCCCAAACTGTCTGTGTAGTTTGTGTCTGCTTATAACCAGGATAACCAGTCAGCTCAAAGGAAAAATAAAAATAGTCAAAATGGTTGTTTGACCTTTTCAGAACAATGTGTTTTCTGATTTTTGAAAAACCTTTTGAGACTTGATTCCTTCTACATTTTATGGATGAGTCATAGTCACTCCATGAATGTTTTCAGTATTGAGAGTGACTAATGGATACAGTTTCATATGTCTCCACACATGGAGATTACTTGCAAGGTTAAACCAGACCCCAGTGCTCTCAGATAAGGTCAAATAATAGTACCCTCTAAGGTGGAATAAACAGGATCAGCACGAAGTACAAGAAAGTTGCCCCTTACAAAAATAACTCAACCACTGGAGTGGTTTATTCATGATTGATAGTTAAACTGGGGCATCTACCAGAACTCCCTAGAGGAGACTAGCTTGTAACTAATATGAGATAGACAATGAATTAAGAAGTTATATCCTAACAGGAGATAGGGACTTCACAGAGACTAGATAAAATCTCTGTCTTCTACCGACTGAATAAAATCTCTATCTTCTACCGAAAGAATTTGCCACAGTTTCTCCAACCCCAGGGAAAGGGGAAACAAGACCTTCTATTGGAAGAGCATAACTATTCTAGTAACCTGGAAGTATTCTTAGGTGGAATTTGTCTCCATTGCAGCCTAGAAGGCACATTGCATGAGACGGTCCAACTCCACTAATCCTAATGTGCTCACAGGTCTCCTCTGATCTCTCATTTGGTTTTCTCGCTATCCTAATACCAGGAAGGGGATGACCTGGACAACACTCACAAACGTCCCCTCCCTCATCGCATGTGACTATATTGGCATCTGGTTAACAAAGCAGCCCCTCAGGATTTGGGGAGCATGGCTTGATTCTGCAGAGCTAGATGACTTTTGATAGAATTGATAAAATAGAGTTTCTGTATCTAATAAGCTTGGTCAGACTGTGAAACAATCATGACCCTACAACATCCTGCCTGAGAAGCCAGTTCTTGGATTTCTCTCCCTTATTTCTCTTTTCAACATAATCTTTACTGAAACACCACCTGTTTTGGGCTTAAAATGATTCCTTAGAAGAAATTTAAATAGAAAATGTGAGTTACACTGATTTTCTAAACAAAAAAAATGTCTAGTGTAAACTTCATGTACACTAAATTAAGTGCATGATGCTGATCAATTCAGGCAAAACACCTTGCATCTGAAGCAGAAATGGTTTGGGAGTTCTCTTTTTTAACTTTCTTGGCTACTCTCAGTCTTGCTTCAATTTATCCAATTACCCAATTATCTGGTCTCTGGGATTATGAATCTAATAATGTGCCAGTTACAGTGAACTTTGGATAAACTTTGCTCCATTATCAAATAATAGGAGCCATGTACACACTACTCTCTTTTTTCTTGGGCACACTGTTTTCTGCAGTGATCTCCAGGTGAGTGATGGCATTGATCATATATGTTCTCTGGGTTAGAAAGTGTGTTAAATTCATGCATAATCAGCTTCTTAATATTATAGATAGACCAATACAACACAGAGGATAAAAATTTCTGTGTATTCTAAAATAGGCCCTGGAATGAACTTCTGAGCATAGTGCAATGAGTCATTTCCATCCATCCTTAGGGAATTATGCAGTAAAAGGTGGGACGGAGGTGGTAGAGAGTGGGAAAATGCTGTGATGTATCCTTGGGAAGCGGCAGCTTGGTGTGGAGGGAAAAGCACTGGACTGGGAGTCAGAGAATCTAGTCATAGAGCTGCTTTTAGCTGTGCAAAATTGAACAAGCAGCTTTGTCTCTCTGGGTCTCAGTTTCAAATCACATAAAATGAGTGGATTAGTTTAGATAGTTTCTATTAGATATGTATTAGATGAGAGGTGGAGGAAAGGTGGCCAGAGAATAGAAAGCAGGAAATAACTAATCTCAGAAATATAAAAATGCACAGACTAACTTGATTGTGAGGTAAAATTAAGACCAGAAGCTTGGATAAATTATTAGGAGTGTGCAGATAGGTAAAAAATTCAACCCTGTTTACAAAGAGGGCTGGCATTCTGGAGCCTAAAACCCTAACTCTGACGTGCTCTGTTTGCAGGCAACTTTATCTTTCTGAAGGCATCTTCATCTAGATGATAGAGAGGCAGTTATCATTTATACGCAAGCATGAACAACAAATTATTTACAGAACGACCAGAGATTAAGATGCCTTTTGTTCAGGCTGTTCAAAATGTGTAGGCAGGAGAGAGTGCATGAGCGGGGAAGAGTGTCATGTCCATGTATTGGGTATGCTGTTTGTTTCTGAAGAGAATATTCTCATGTAGAAATAGCCCAGGATTTGATATATCATCTGGTTGTAATGAAGAAACTGTATTTTCATAGTGAGCAATGGAAAACAGAGCTTCATAATTACTTAATCATCATATTGTGTATCACATTGGATTATGCTCAAATGAGGAGCAAAAGCCCCAAAGGCAGCAACGGAGCAGGGCAAAATGCTATGAACTAAGAGGATAGACTTGTCCTGCCACTAATTTGCTGACCTTAGGCAAGTCACTTAACATCTCTGGGTTTTAATTACTTCAATTGTAAAACATAGGGAAAGGAGAAGCCTGGGATAATTTCTGAGGTTCCTTCTAGCTGTGAGGTTAGACTTCATGATTCTTACTTTTGCAATGAATCAGCCCTGAATCAATGATATTCCTAAAATATTTATAAAAACCCTGTTGAAAAAGTAAACTCCAGCTAAATAAATGCATCCACTCAGTTGCATTTAAGTCTATTCAGAATCCTACTGCTATTACCTCCCATCATGCTGGCCACTAATCACATCAGCCTGCACATATGTTTTACATCTATACTTCTTGTATTTGTTTTTGTTGTTCTCATTTGTATAATAGCTACATGAGAAAATATTACATACCTTTCATAATACAGTCCATTACAATTTCTCTATGGAGATAAATTGTTCCCTGGTTTCTCTTTGGAGGCTCCCACATAACATGTTTTAGCATAAGTCATGTTGCATACATAATTAAGGCGTTTACCTCTGACTGTCAGATTGTGGGTGACTTGAGGACAGAAACTGTGTCCAGTGCTGAGCTAGACCCATGCTTATCACAAAGTAAGGCTCACAAAGAAACCCAATATTTCTTCCATGAACTGCAAATGTAGTGGCTTTCAGAATCATGATTCACTGATTTTGGGTCCTTAGTGCCAACCTTTAATTCCTTGGCTCTGCTGAAGTTGGAGGGGGTTTCTTGTAGAAGCTTCTGAGGGCAGTTTTGAAAACATTTGATCTGTGATCCCATATTTTACTTCTCAATAAAATTATTGGAAGTCCAGTAAAGTCATAGACCTCATATGAGCAATGATAAATTTCACCTGGAGGAGAAGTCCAAAAGTAAATTATTTTTGTCTGCATCAATTGGGAAATCAGGGACCATGAACAGCACGTTACTTCAAGCAACATTTCTCAGTGGAGGAGTGCTACTGGTATTTTGGGTGGGTTATTATTTTTTTATTGTGCAGAATTGTTCTGCATATTTAGCATTTCTAATCCTAGTCCACCAAAAACCAGTAGAAATATCCACCCCTTAATGTCTGTGACAATAAAAAATATCATTTGGTGAGATGGCACTGACTCAGAACCATTAATTCGAGAGACATTAATTTTAGAAGAAACCGCAAAGCCTCCCATATTGTAAATACCATTTTCTAAACTTGCAAGTTTAGGTCTAAGATTTTCTAATTCTAAAACTTTGACTTAGCTGTTAACTTTGGTTCAGGACTGAGTATCAACAACTTGAGAGTTATTTTTGACTGAGAAGGGACTGAAAAGATGGAAATCCTACTTCTTTCTTTTGCAAAATTTATGGTTTACAAGAAACTTTAATAAATGCTATTTCTTTAGCCCTTCTTGTGATATGAGGGACAAATTACATTTCCCATATTTTAAAGGTAAGAAACCTGAGTTTTGAAGAAGTTGACTGGTGCCGGCTCAAGTCTTGCAGCCATTTCAAAACTGTGGCTGGAAAGCAGGTCTCAGCTGATGCTGACTCCTAAATCATCCCTTTTGTGTTGGTGGAATATGCAGCTAGTTTACCAAGCTGGAAACTCAAGCTAAAGAACACACACGCACATATCTGTCTGCTATCATAGCATCCCCAGGTTATTTGAAATATTATGTGCTAGATGCCCATCAACAAGTTAGCGCACATTAAAATCCATAGTGAAATAGATGAGTACTGTGGTGTATTGTATGTATGACTAATTTGAAAAGGTAAGTTTAATTAGAAGAATTTCTGTTTTAATGTAATTAAATCTAACATTACTTATGAATTTCACACATAATTTTGAGAGTTTTAGTCTTACTCTTGACCCAAGCCCAGCACCAGGAAATGACACCGAGAAAGCTCTCTTTCTCTGCCTTAAAAGCTGTTTAGATTGTCACTTTGAGTCAAAAACCTAGAGCAGAAGCTAGAAGACTTCACTGAATAATAAAGATTTAAAGGGCTGACTTTTGTAGCCTTAATAGGTGCTGGATCCATCCATTTCTGGCTGTTCACACACTCTGGAAAACACAGCAGAGTGGTTCGCATTGCATGTAGCAGCCTGTAAAGCACTAACATTCAATACTGAACCATTGAAGCAATTGATCAATGACATCACTTACAGAAGGATGAGAGTTATCTTATGGGAAGACAATGCAGATACCTATATAGCTTCTTTAGAACCACAAACCCAAAGTTCTAGTCACCCTCTTCATTACTCTTTTAGCCAGAAAATTTAGATAAAATGGAAATTTTCCAGAGAAGAGGTTTGCATGCTAAATGGCCTATACATAGCACACTTTGGTTCTCAGAGAGACTCATGGTTTTCAAAGAGGCAGTGTAGCGTGATGGTCAAGAGCACAAACTTGTTAGCTGTAAGAATTTGAGAAGGTTATTTTACTACTTTGGGATCCAGGTTTTTCACCTGTAAAGTGGGGATAATAATGTTACTAACATAGGGTCATTGTAAATATAAATAAGTATTAACTATCATCATCATCATTGTCATTATGGTTATTGGGTGAAATATTAGCATGAAATGTCAGAGCTTCCAATAAGTAATGATGTAAAACTAAGAAACTTGATTTATTTTTTATTATTTAGCCTGAACGAGGCTGAGTATAAATTATTCAAGTCCATCTCACAAAACCATAGAATCTTACAGCTTGTAGGACCTAAAACACTATTTAATCCAAATTTCTTATTTTAGAAATGAAGGTGATTAAAGTAAAAGAAGTTAATTTATTGTCCAAATTTTTCAACAAGGACTCTGGGGTTTTGACTCATAGTTCTGCCCATGAAATTTTTACCTGTTAACTATTCTTAACCAGGAGTTTTTTTTTTTACCTGCACATGCAAAGGGAAATAATCTGAAATTCAAAAACATCTGCTTTTTTATTCCGAGCAGCTCTAGAAAAAGTTTGGTAAAAGAGGTTAAACTTGCTGACTAAATAAGTTTTTATGACTAATAAAAAGATGTATGATATTAAAAAATGAAAAGAGCAGTGAATTGACAGAGAGGAGGCTCACGTCTTACTTCTGCCTCTGTTACTAATTTGGATGAGTGTTCTCAGCCTCAATTTCTCTATTTGTAAAATAAGAGAGTTGGATTACGCAACTGTTACAAAATATTGGCACAATAATTTATTACATAAATATAATTTCTAATGAACAGTTAAGTCTTTACAATTATGAAGACCATTTTGTCATTAGAATGTTTGAACACCTGGTTGCAATTGTTTTTTAATTTGCTGATTATTTAAAAAAAAAGACAAGGAGAAAAACAACTTAAAAAATGAACAGGCCATGGAAACCAGTTTGCTCATTTGTAGGACAGTTTATTGGGTTGGAATATTTTGCCTTTGGCAAATGAGAATCACTTAATTCCAGGCATTTGTTTATTGACTTGTTAGGGTAGGATGATCTATTTTTCTTTCATTTCTGTCAGTAATCACCACTTAAAACTCTTAAAGGGAGGCCCAATTACCCCTGGAAAAAGATAATATTCTGTGACCTGCCAGACTGGGATGTCACCAACTCTCCTCTAATTAATAAATGTGCTTTTACTCTAAGCTAAGCTCCTTCTGCATTAGAAAAAAATAGTAATTACCTGCAACAATCATGAAGGCGAATCAAATACTTTCTCAAGAAAATAACAAGTACCTCTGTAAGGTAAAGGGGGAAACACAAAACTCTGTTTAAGCATTATATTTATAAATTTGTCTCATCACAGTGAAATGAAAGATCCTTGGGCTGACGTGTCTCTTGTTTTCTGAAAGAGGGAAACAAGATACAATTCTCATAAGCAGTCTTAGCCATCACTGTCTATGCCTCCAGAGAGGCTAAGAGTGGTTATTAGGGTAAGATTTGATGTTTTGTTTGTCTCCTGTTTTATTTACAGGGAATACTCATTTGGCTAGATGAGTGTATGGCATCACTGACCAGGAATGATGGCTTGAGTTCAGCAAATATTTATTGAGTAACCAAGTTCCAGGCTATAGAAATTCCAAACACCAAATAACCACAACATTTCTGTGCCAATGTAGAATATTCCTCAGTCGTTTCATTGATTAAGTGAATGACTGCATGCTATAAGAATCACTTTCAAAACTACATTGTTAGTTCTCTTTTTTTCCTGGGATATAAAATCAGTGAAATCCTTTAAGCTAAAGACAGCGAAAATTAAACTCTTTTTAGCCTGAGGTAATATATTTTTCTCCTTCTAAAATCCAGGGCCTTCCAAAAGATAAACTAGTTAGACGAAAAAAATAAACCATGATTCCCAACAAAAGAGCATTTATTATTAAAGCCACATGACCTACTAGAGGCCAGAATTGATAATCTCACTGATATTATCTGTGGTAATATACTTCCATATGCAACAGAGGCCCAAGAATGACATGCTTCACCAGCATCAGGAGCTGAGAGTATGTCTCAGCTATTTCTCTGGCAAAACATCTTATAACGTACCATTCATCTATATGTTAAGACTTAGCAAAGTCTTAACAATGGCAAACTAGATCCTCAAAAAAGAAAATGACCCACCAGAGCTCCTGGAACTAGAGATAGAATCTAAAGCCTTGGCTATATTCAGCCTGATTTCTCAAGTGCTTCGCAGACAAACAAACAAACAAATAACTCATCAAGATTTCAAGACGAATAACAACTATAATAAATACAACTAAGAAATATTTTATGGAATAGCTTTCTTTGCAGAAGGAAGCTATTTTCTCTAATGCTTAAACATTGTATTACCTTTTGTGTTGTAAGAGAAAAATATTTAAGAATCGAAATGGTAAACCATCAAAGAAGGTATGGCTGCATTTGTGTCATCTCCTGATCCAGTCAGGCATATAAAAAAGCACTCCTACTTAGGGCACAAACAGCATAGACCAAGGTGCAGGGGTAAGCAATAGATACCAAGTTTGGGAGTAAACATTAACTAGGTGCTTAAAATTCTACTCATGACTCCAACAGATTTTACCTTAGAGAATTAATGGTATAAAAAACCTCTTATCTAAGGTTAGGGTCTTTAACGCATCTTCAAGAATTTAATTTCTTTGCATTAATTTCTTTTATTTTGGATTAATCAATGCATTAAATAGAATTATTTTTGTTCTCTTTGATTCAGGAGATGTACTGAAGCTCATTTCAACTAATAGAAAAAATACTCCTTTGAAATGATCTCCCTTACCAACTCATACTGATGAATACCCATAATACTTTTTATGTTATATCTGAACTTCTATTATTATGGCGGGATAATTATTGGCAATTGATTTTAAACTATTAGTTAATAAGTCCCAGAACCAGTGAGATTTACTTGCTATTTTTTTTTTATCTTGAAGCAAATATCCAGGCACAAATAAACTAAACCACAAACAATATTTCTGCTCATAGAACCTAACCAACCAGAAATCTCAACAACTAAAACTTTTTTCTTCCACTTTTCAGTGAACAAAAGAAAACAAAGGCAAAGTGCATTTATAGCAGAGATTAAAAACATTCAGAAATGCATTCAGCTTAAACTACCCTGTTTGTTTATTACTGTAGTATACTATACTGTATATAGTATTTGAAATTATCAACCATTACAGATTTAATCGTGTACCTTACAAAGTACTTTCATATACTTAACACTTTGTGTTTCACAGTAGCCCTTTGAAATAGATATGGTAATTCTCATCAACATTTACAAATGAAGAAATGGAACTTGAAAGGGCCTTAAAATGTCACCAAGTAATAAGTGGCACACTTGCTACTAACTCCAAGTACTGTATTTTTTTCATATTTATCATACTATACTTACTAAGATTTACATACATATGCATATATATATACATACATATGTTATTACATATAGATGTGAAATATGTATATATGCAAGTTCATATGTATATTAGAATTTTCAGGTTATTTCTAAGTGAAATTCAAGATCCATTCATGGAACTTTTTACTCTATGGTAAAATAGAATTCAAATGAAGCGAACCCCAGAGGTTACCAGCTCCCTCAGCGAGACATGTGCTCTCTTCACTAGCCTTATTGTCTTGAGCATCTTTGGGCTTCTGGGATGTCCTAGGTACAAGTGTTTTTTTAATCCTTTCTTGGCAGAAGTTTTAAAGCAGAGTCCAAGTCCTTTTTCCCAATTCCAAGTTCTCAGTTGCTGTGAGGATGTTTTTAGCACTTCCCAAAGCAATGCTGTTCAACAGAACTTTCTGCAGTTTTGGAACAGTTCTATATCTGCATTGTCCAATAAGGTAGCCATTAGCCCCATATGGTTTTTGAGTACTTACAATATGATCACTGTGATTAAGGAATTGAATTTGTTGCTACATGTGGCTAGTGACCACCATATTGAACAGAGTAGTTCTAGATAGTTTAAGATTCTTGTTCACAGGACTCAGAGCACACTAGCAATGGCATCCCTTGCAGGATTACCCAGTGAGGGTACAATAGAAGTTATGCATTTAATTATGAGTTGTATCTTAATTGATTATCGAGGAGGTTTGAAGCAGAATGTTGGTAAGCATGAAACAGGCATATAAGGATTTTTAAGTAAAAAATAACAAATGGGGAAATATGTTGTGATAAATATTAAGAGAGAAAAGAGCAAAAACGTGCCATTTGAATTGAACTTGAATTTTTAAACTCTATAAATTGAAATAGGATAGAACTATCCAATTCAACATAACATTTTTCTCTTTAACAATGCAATTACTAAAACTAAAAATTTAATTAATGATGGTGAGATTTTACAATGGGCTGAAATAGAAGCAAAAAGAAATAAATAGGACATTATGCTCTAGTGTATGTTAGAGTGGACTAAAACTCTGGGACCACCTCCAATGAAATGATCTACTTGACAGAATTGTGAAGATTTACTAACAGGATTTATAAATGAACTAGCACAATGCCTAGCATGCGGTAAGCATTCAATAGATATTAGCACTTACAAGGATCATTTATTTCTGCCTACATCTTTTTAAAGGCCTCTTCCAAGCCCATACAAGAACATAAGAAGGTGCTTAGGGTAATTAATTGGAAAAACTATTTCGATGGAAATAGATTGTAGATAGGTAATATAGACAACATAGAGGCAAGCAGAGAAATGCCACACTGTCATCATCATTTACAAATTGCTGCCATAGGGAAAATTGTTACCAAGGAAAGTGGGTCAGATGTCTCAGGAATGTTGAGTCAGACAACACTGGAACAGTGAGACCAGAGGGGAAAGAATAGGAAGGAAAAGTAGCTAAGAGGACTGCTTGTATTTTAGATGTTTGTATTTGAGGTATATTAATAAATATACATCATTGATGGTGATGTTCTTGTCAAAGATCATCAAAGAAGGCAGCATGGAAGAGTACATGAGGCACAACAAGTGTAGAGGAAAGGGCACCAGTCCTGGAATCAAGTCAACTGGGTTTCAGTCCCTACATTTCAACCACATGACTTAGACTAACTATCATCTTTTGGTCCTCAAATACTCCTTCTTGTAAAACAACAGTGCGGAATGACCTTAAAG